>JABMBR010009809.1:0-44628 GCA_018881525.1 Meteorus sp. PSUC_FEM 10030008
TATAAACTTGCTCTCTTGTGCCTTTATCTTTGCTCCTACTTTCTGCCGCAATATAAAATTAATCTACATCTTCAATAATCCGGTGCAATTCTGAGGGTAGATAGTCGCCCTGTGAAATCAAAAGAAAAGAGAGAAGATAACAAACTGAATAAAAAAAAAATATACCATACGTATATACAAGAATGAATTTGAATTAAACATGAACCTTCTACTTGAGAGAGAGAGGGAGAGAGAGAGAGAGAGAAAATGAAATATATACATATTGAATTTGACAATAATATTCCTCGCGCAAAATGATATAAACAAGCTTAACGAGCTTTATCGTGTCACATCTGGCGAATTATTCCTTTTTTTTTTCAAATCTTTTTTTTTAAATTCCTCCACCATACAAAATTTATATTCGCGCGTATGTACGGCATTTATTCAACGACATCGTCATCAACCTCATCACTACGTAAGTAAACAATTTATATTATTAATTAGATGATAGTGAACGGAAAAATGTCGTGGATAACACGATAATTTGTTACGTAAATGTAATCAATTCGATCGATATTAATTCGTCTAGATCTATAACAACAACAATTTGAATATTGAATAGAAAAAAATTCAATCAATAATTAAAATCAGTTGGATCTATATTTGGAAAAAAGAATACAAAGTGCAAATTGCATTGACCCACATTTCACTTGTCATTTTCGAAAATTATCTAAAAATACAGCGTGCATAATGATAATTAAAAAACAACAAGCTGTCTCTTGGTATGACAAAACTGCAAAATGACATGAAAAATAATCAGTAAAATGTAAATGCACGATACGTTAATTGAGCAAAAATTTATTTCGTATATCTAGCCACAGAATATTTTAGCATGAATGATCATTAAACGGTAATGGATATGAGCAAAGGCCAGCGTGAATTTCTCTCTCACACGAGAATGATGATGGATATAACGACATATATAGACGATATATCTACAGCACAGTGAAAAGGGTATAAACCGATATATGATACATTATGTTTTGGTTTTGCTGTTGCGAACCGCACTCTCTGGCTGCTGATCTACCCATGAAGGTCGTGTACACTACCACGGGTGCGCCTGATCCTTTCTCGAAACATGAAGACCAACGGATATCCGGATATCCGCTTGCGGCAACGCGGGCGCGATCCGTCTAAATCTGAAATTCAAATTGGCCAAGCACGTCTACCTTCTGTGCCGTTGCTGTTTCGTTCGTATGTGAATACATGGCCCATATATCCATCTCACCACATAACATACGTGTATAAATGCATGTATGTATGCATGTGAAGTGTGTTTTACTGAGACAGGTTCTGGCTTGCAATGACTGCAGTAGCCAGTGGGTGAACATCAGAGATAGAGGTGAACGAAGAGCATGAGAGTTGTAGATGAGAGAGGGAACAGGAGTAAAAGAGAAACAGGTTGATACAGGCACTTTAAATATGCAGAGTAAAATACGGTTCAAAGGGTTACCACGCGAGAAAAGCTGAATGTGAACAGGGGTGGTTAAAGGTGGTACGAAGCCCACCACGTTTCCAAGCTCTCGTATAGTTAATCCGTAGAGCTTGATCCCTTCACGCGTTTGCACAAGGAATATATTGGAAGAAACGTTTGCTCTATCTGTAGGTGTAGCCATAAGACCTCTGTACATACATGAACAAACAGAATGGCTGTTAACACCCAAGTGTTAGCTTTGTACCAATATGTGCCTTCATCACCGTCTATTTTTTCACAATCACCTCTCTCCGTTTCATGAGAAATCGCATGAAAAATCCGTTCATCAGTATCACTTGCCTTTCCAGACATCGGGTTTATGTCG
Organism: Meteorus sp. PSUC_FEM 10030008; assembly: GCA_018881525.1. NCBI lineage: Eukaryota > Metazoa > Arthropoda > Insecta > Hymenoptera > Braconidae > Meteorus > Meteorus sp. PSUC_FEM 10030008. The sequence goes on from JABMBR010009809.1 coordinate 1,839, forward strand.
ACTCATATTTTATTTACTCTCCTGCGAGTACTTTGAAATAAAATCTTGATTGATGCATGCGAAGAGAATGTGCTCCACTGTGATGGAGCATTGCTGTTGTATATAGTTGTACAATTTAGGTTAGTTCACGTTGTGACAGGAGAGGGGATGGTGAAGATACAAGCTTGGGATAATCCACAATAGACAACAATAGTCATTAGCGCATTGACGATATATATAGATAGATGTATAGTGGAGCGAATGGTGATCGGTCCACTGGACAAACTCTGTTCATCTGCATCTCAACAAAGGCACCGGCTGGCTTCGGCTTTCCTAGCGGCTGTGACCAACCCCATCTCATCGGCTCTCACTCACACTCTCCAACCTGTTTCTCGATCACTCACTGGCCACTGTGTGGTTGATGCGTGGCTCGAGCTATCCATTTCTGCAAGCATCAAGATTATATAACATTATGTTCCACCGTATACGTACATATGTATTTATTCAATATATGTATTGAGTTTCTAATGCGTATATACAAAGGAGGTACATGTCAAGTTTTAGCATGTAATCTTCTTGACAATTGATTGTTGGTTGGTAGGCAGTCAGATGGAACCTATTGAGAATCATTTGCAAGATTGATAGTTCATGGGTTTCATCGGGTTTATACTTGAACTGAGACTTTACGTGATGCATTGTCATCTCAGTCAGTTGTTCTTGGTGCATTGAAGATCATTGAATGTTGGAAATATCCACTTTGTATGAATTCTACTCTGGATTTTGGTTTAGTGTCCATCATGTCATCTTCAACTGTTGGGACATTTTTTTTTAATCAACTAGTTTGTATTGAACTGAGGTGAAATGAGTGGTTTGTCCAGCGTATGATGAGCTACAACAGAAAAATTGTATATGCTGATGATTATTGTTGAAACTTTAATAGAACTGGTCCAACATTTCATCTGTGTGTATACTTTATATGAGCCAAACTTGATTTAGTCATGGCTCACTTACTCAACTCTCACGAGCATACAAACAATCTCAGTTTCAAAATTACCCTCGTCTCACAGGGCGGTGCTTGTTCACTCATCTTCTCATACACACATACGTACTCATCTAAGTTATATTCTCTTTATGTAATGGTGCACTGTCACATTTTGAGTCTGTTTAGTGTTATGCAATGAAACGAGAGTGAGTTCAAGAATTTTCTGTACGAAAAAGTTGAGCCAAGGAACTGACGATGAAGAAAAAATAATAAAGAAATAAAAATAAATAAAAGTAAAGGCGAAATAGTGGAGTGGAGTAGTGAAGGCAAATTTTCGGTGGATGAGATCGTTGTTGCGGAAAATGAAAGCTTTAACAGTGGAAAAAGTCGGTGTATGCATAGGAACGCACGACAGGATTTAATAAGCTGCAAAGCTCAATTTTCTATAGTCACGTGGAATATAGCCTTTGGCAAATGGCAAAAGCTCCCAGAGACTCCCCAATCACTTACAATTCATAACGCGTGGGAAAGGGGCTGATGCACACGCGCCCATCAGCACAAACGCGTCATAACAAATCTTGCGGCATGTTGTTTTTATAATCCGTTCAAGTGTTATTATCCTCTACCGTATATTAATTTTTTATTTTCCTCCTTAGCATATACCAATATGAATTACAATATTGAATAAACCCTGAAAGATATTGTCGCAAAATTTTGCATATCGCTACTAAAACAAACTCAAAAATTTTACATCATAAAATTTCCTCTGTTTCACAACCCACATTTCCACGCAATCAAATCTACTTCATTCCATCCGTCAATAACGAACTTAATTCATTATCACTACTGTTCAATAACTCGAGTGATAAATTATTGTTTATGATTAACAGAACAATAGATGAATGTTAGGCAAGTGATTGGCTTTGTTTGAAAATGAAAGGAAGGACAGATGAGCAAATGAAAGAAAGTAATAATAAAACACCTGGAGGATGCTTGAAGAAATGTGGCTGAAACACGCAACTGGTATACATGAAAAAGTGATACGATGCGCCGTTTCATATTTATTATTAGCCCCTTCCAAACATCGCACATTCATTGTATCGATATATACCTCCATCAGTTGATGGCGAAACAGGCGTATCCGGGTTGGTGGACAGGTCGTTAATACTCCGCCGTCGAATCCGCATTGATCCATTCGGTACAAGTCAGCGGATTTTCAGAGGATCTGAAAAAAAAAAGTGAATGTATAGACACTATTTGCGTTCATCCATCCATCTCTTTGAGGCTTTGAAAAGAGGTTATGTGTATATACACTCACGCATTTATTCGAATTTGCAAACAGGCACTGCGACGGTATAGTGGAAGTGATAAATCGATGTGGGATCGTATACATTTCAAACCATTTACCAGTGAGATTTCTAAGGACTTGGAGAAGGCACCAGTCGTTTTATCCAGTTTGTAAATCGCATCCTCACATCTGGGAATAAAGAGATATATAAACCCATAGTCGTGTATATATTTGTAGATGTGTATAGTTTAAGTCCAAAGTCCCATCGTATTAACTCTTGGCAGTTTTCGGGTCGTGGGGGCGCGTGAAGATCCTCCAAGGAGTGATTAATGCACAACCACCCTCTTGATCTTGTCACACGTGAGAGAATGTGTGCACGTCCTTATTGTTACCCTGTCTCGCGACCTTCTTCACTTTTCTCCCTCGCCACCCTCGCATCACTCTAATAGATACAAATGTACATGCAAATCGCGTGCGCCTTACCAACCACAATATAATTTGCCGTCCAAAGCCGCACTCATCTTACATCGTTGTCATCTTTGTTCAGTTAACGCTGGACGTTTATAATAATCATCATTTCTATGTACTCCAACACAATTCCATAAACATTCATGTGTACAAGCACATAATATACACGTCACATTATCCTTGCTCACGTGCAAGAAGTTTATTCTCATCAACCGCAATTAAATTAATAACATGGAGAAAAATGTGGCGGAGTAAATATGAAAATGGAAACAGCAGAAAAGTGAAAAAATCATATCGCTGACTTTCTAGAGAATTGTTCCATTCCAGTTTATTCTCGTGTTTCTTTGTTTCTATTCGAAATTAATTTACTCTGTGTATTAAACTTTTCTTCTGTTTGTTCTTGTTATACAATTAATTGAATATTCATTCAGCGAATAACACAGTGAGATGAAAATTGAGAAAAATAGCGAAGAATGTACTGGTGTTGGAAAATAGCTCAGACCTCGCATTCAAACATTGAAAATTAGTCGTTTGCAACCAATGCTAATACTTTGCCACATATTCACTCATCCATTCGCTTACTGCACAATTATGCTTTGAGCTTATTCCAGTTACTTTAAAATTCCATTGTCCTGATATGCGCCATAAAGGTCTATATACCCGTAGGAGCACGCGCGCGCGTCTGACTAATTCACCATGTGAATATAATCAACTCACTTTGCTGCACGAAACGACAGGGAAATTCCGTGTGCTCGCTCACCCTTTATCCGACATATACATCTCCTTTCGAGTCTATTAGGTATACAAGCATGTAGGTACGAATTACAACGCCCTCCGTTAAATTCCCTGGGTCATATCCAAAACTATATGCTATCCTCGATGGGACGGAGCACATATACCAAGGCAGTAGCCGTATTTATTTATATGTGTGCAGAAGAATACTAGCAGGACGTTATTCCGTTTTAGAATATGGACATATCTATGCTTTCATATATACATTGGTTGTCCAACCAGGCGTACATTCATAGAGAATATGTTATACGACGGAATTCGGCTTTGATGTGGACCTTGTACGCTAGGAGGATTATGCTTCTGTCCATGGTTCACTTGTATATTCCGTCACCACTGAAACCTATATCGTTAAAACAGGAATAGAAGCAGTAGCAGCTCCATCACTTCCACAGTTTGTCATACGCTGAAATAATGTTAGCATCCTATGTGCGTACATGCGTAACATTTTCAATTCATACAAGTGCGGAAGTCCGACTGTGTGAACTCGCAGATTATCCAACTTCAGACGTGTATAGTGTACAGATGGATATATTTTCTTCTTTGATGTACAAACATCACTAATCAATGTGATGTTAGTGAGTGATGAACTCACAGAATTATTGAAGTAGCAACAAATGTTGGAGAATGAAAGATGACGGGTATTCCTTTCATCTTGCAAAATATCCTAGCTTTTGATAAACCTGCAAGTAACATTCTGCTGTTTCCACGATATTGCTCAGACCTAGCTCAATTTTGGATAATCGACAAATAGGAAGAGCAAAAATATCTTCATTGAAATACATGAAAGAACTTTGTCTTCTTTCTGATCATTGTGGGAGAAAATGCGATGGTTAACGAAAAGAAAAGGTGAATTTTCATGCGGAAATTTCGGACAGTGATTATCAATCTTCATCTTCAGTACATCAAGAAGATATTGGAAGGAGAATTGTGATCCGGTACATAGACTGAATCTTTATCAAGTCCAATTGGATCGACAAAGGATGTTGCTCTGATTAGGGTTTAGTTTGAAGTCTGCGATAAGTTCAGAATCCCTTCAAAGCTGTGCTTAGTTAGGTCAGTTTAAATTTTCATATATGCTGATATCTTTAGATTTTGCATTCAAGCGTAATTCGAGTGAGTGAGATGGAATATTTATTGAATCTCTATATATATACATGGTGTATATATTGTCAAGAGAATCTCTTCATTTGACACCAGTGCAATCAGGAGTTCCTGGCCGGATCAAGCCAGCAATGCCAATACAACCGCTTGGCTACATTCAAAGCGCGGTTGGGGGAATCACCGCAGACTACCGCTGTCCATAGGGAGTTACAAAGGGAATCCCTAAGCGCGTTAGAATAGCCCTGTACCACCAGGCTTCGCCTGCCTAGTGGCTTTCAATCGGCCGATGCAGCATTATATTGCCATGCACAACTCTTGCGGCCGTTTCTCAGTTCATGATGGCACGAAGTTGCATCAAATACGATGATAACTTTGTTAGCGTTCTATGTCTTTCTGTCTCCGTCATTCCAGCTCCAACGTTCGCTTCAACCATAACTCTTGTGCATGTGGCATGTCAATAACATTCATACCTGCTCCAACACTTCTCTATCTTTTGCAATATAGATATATCAGCGATGGTAGTGACTCACGACTGATACATACTTGCACGATGTTCAACACATGTACACGCATCAACAGAGAATAGGACCTAGAATAATAATTCACGTGACTGTTCAGATTAGAGAGAACAAGGTTGGGTTTAATCGTCAACGGCTCAATGATTAGAGTGGATTTGCCAGAGGTGATTCAGGGACACGAATTGCGTATCAATGCTTGTCGTCCATCTTGACTAGTAAAATATTGGAATAATGGGAATGTACTACAATTTTGTGAATTTTAATATGATTATGTAGATCCGTGGAATGATACAAGAGCAGATGATCAGTTTGATGACAACCCGAGCCATTTTTCTCTTTCAAATTGATACTGCGACAGAATTTTAAATTGTCTCATAAATAGATGAATGAACTACAATATTTTCAGGGTGATAAATATTAAATGTGACTCTATACAAATGAATGTATGAACGTATTAATTGTATTAACGTATAGATATCATTTTGTAACAAAGTGCATAATGGAAGTTGATTGCTTATACGATCATAATCTAGGATGATTCGGTAGTAGAAATTGACATATTGCAAGAGTCAATAGATAATTTGCGAAATACCAATTTAAAAATTTATCTATCATTATTGAATGGTTCCAAGTTTGCACCTGATGTTGACAACCAAGAGAATAAATGCGAGTGAGTGATGAAATTTGGGGTGTGATGAATGACGTCAAGATATGAATTTGACAAGTTTATATTTATTTTGTATTGTTGAAGAATCCTGGAACATACCAAACTGCCAAGTGCATATCTTGACGTGGTGCAAAGATAACTCACCACTGTGTTGGAGCATAGTCAAACTCAGTATGGTGATGTATCCAATTGATGAAACCGCACCAAGCGTAAATTCAACAATACATTTTTTGTAGTATCGCTGTTTTCGTTGGATATTCATATACGTGGTCACACATAACCACAACGTTCAGACGGGTGCGTTTGAACAAGGTGATTTTTGTTACAAAATTGTTTGGCAAGCTTTCTCTCACTCGCGCTCTCTTTCAACACATATTCACAACCGAAGCTCGTATACGTAGAAGTTAGCGGTTTTCAGATGAGGGTGGATAGAGATGGTGGTGAGAGTATGGTGAGAACGCGCGGGGTTCTCGTGGTTCCTCTTGGTGGTTTGAGCAACGTCAGTAACGTGCAACCTCTCAACTAGACTTGTGGTGGTAACTTATCGATCTGGAACTCGGCAAAAATATCAATTATTTATTATTAATATGTGGATGAAATATTTGATGAACTATTAATGTAAAATGTCGAGGGATATGCTCAAAATAATTTGGAAAGATGATTTATTTATGGGAAGTAACTATGGTAATGATGAAAAATTTATCGAATAGACTGTGATGAGGTTGATGGCGTGAGTTTATATTCGGATATTATTTAGATTTCGGCGCTCGTGGCACTTTTGCTATGTACCACGGATACAACTCATAATCCTTTGGCCACGACGTTAAACCCACGGATTTGAATTTGTCGAGTGGGGAAGAGATGAGGCTTTACCTACATTATTTACTAGGTGTACGCCAAGCTGGTCGGTGAGTATACACATATAGAATGAGATAGGTCCGCTTGCGCATCCATGTTTGGATACGTTAGCAAATGTATGTGTATGTATGCAGAGTTCAACGTCGGACGTGGCAACGATGCTATTAGTATATATACATAGTGGCATTACATGTTAACTATATTGTGGAGTAACGGCTTGACGTTAAAACGTGCAAGCGCCCAATTCACCGAATAAAGCCAGGTGACTTTGCTTCATCCCCCACCTTTTTTCCATTCTTCCTCCGTTGTCCATTGTACATATTTCATTTTATCTGCTTTCGTTATTGGGGTCGTTTTGCCAGACCACATCAACAAGAATATCCGTCAATCATAAAAAATGATGGATGATTCATGTTCGTTCATGGATTATTCTGGAAAATGTTTAGATGTTGTTCATTTATCATCAATATAGGGGTTTGCGCATTTGATATTCTTCTTTCCAGTGATACCACGAATTTTTACGATGTTTGGATTATATTTAGTAGGTTTCAATAGATAAATCTGTAAAAGGAGACAAAAAACGTCAATGGCTGGTTCAATTTTTCTTTGCGAAATGGTTTCACTTTATTTATCTGTTTAACTTTTATTTTTGATAACCTGTATCTTTGACATGGTACAAGAACTGTCGTTGTACAATGATTCACCAGCACATCTCTATTTTATTCTCAATTTCATTCTTCTTCTCGTCTCTTATATCCCAACAATTTCCATCGTTACATTCCATCACATGAGCATGAAACTCTGAGTATCATGTGCGCTTCACGTCGCTGCCATTTGTCTTTTCTTTCTTGCTGTCGCAGACGGCATTGAAGCGTCCATTTACTGTCTCGATGCAACCTGTACACAGTTTTTCCCTGTAGAATTGTGACGAGAGACGAAACAAAAGAGATATCTGTATATGCTAAGCAGTAGATTTGCCCGAGGCAGTTGTAATGTCACCATATTTGACACTCGATTTCCGCAAAGAACAGATTTCCTTCCGACATTTGCTGTGGAGTCCGTTGATAAAAAGACACATGAAAATGTAGTGAGAGCATGTGGCTGGTATATTTTTCATAACCACATTGTAAACAAATTCATTTTCACGTATCCTTTGAATAAAAGATCGACACACTGAATAACAAATGCCGTAATGTTGTTCGAATCGTTAAGTGTAAAATAACAAAGGAAATAGCGAGTAAAACATTCAACGATTAACTTCACATTTTCATCGAGCCCTTGGTGAATGCAACGTTGCGTAAAATGCGGGTGGGTTTGTGTATTGAAAATATCCACGAAAATACAAATACACAAAACATTGAATATGCGTTGGTTGATATAGAGACGAAGAGCGATGAAATCCCAGGGTTTATTCGTATATGTATCATTTAAATACCTCCATGTGTATACAACAGTTACACATAGACAGCACATACACATTGCACTGTCGTTGTTTTGTCTCTTGCCAAAGGCTACATATACACATACATTGCATTCAACTCATGTAAATTTGAACGTTGCGCATCAGAAAACTCTCGTCGAATCCATTCCCATTGCACCATCACCGTTGTGCCCAGTGACAATATTTCAAACCGGAAAAGATGTCGATGCGGGCAGGCGCACACGTTGTAGTTGCTCCCTCAATGTTGATTGACCAATTTCGTGGTTGCAAAACAAACGACCATATTCGATTATCGACAAACGTTAAAACCTATAATTGTCATTTTCAACTTGAATATTTGAATCTAAAATATGTTTATCAATAAATACGATATTGTCAGAGAGAGAAAAAAACGAGTATTGATCAAGACTCTAACTATTTACTGATTGTATGCAAGAGTTTGCGAAATCATTCCTGCAGTTTGATAAACAATGTGCAATTAATAATCAATTGAAATGATTGGCATTTCCAATTGGCAAATGGGATGCTGGACCAGTTGCAAGTTCATCAATTGATTCACAAGTGTTTTCTCTACAATTCTTCAAACTCTACCCCAATAATCAAAATGAGTTTCTTCTATCAATCATTCATTGATCCACCAAACATTATCGCAATATATGAATAAACATAATACACGATACAGAAATAAAATCATTTTTATCATTCTATTCTTCATAACAAAGTTGAACAGGTCACATCACCAGGGAATTTTATCATCATTTTGAGGAAAAAAAAAGGGGGAAGTATATTTGCATATATTATAATGTCGTAACCCTTATCCTCGCTTCCCATGGGACTTCTGTAACGCGAATGTTGTTGGTGGTTTCTAGGCCAAGAGCCTCGTTTTGCGATTAATCGAATTCCATCAGGTTATCGTATATCCTCGTCCTCCAACCAACTTGCACATACACACACCATCTATGTCTACATGTACGTATACATATATTAAACGTAATATCTCTGGACGGAATATCGTCATGTTATTGTTATTGGCGTGTGAGAAACACATGCTGCGTCAAGATTGCTCGGAACTTGTCTGAATCACGAGGACATTTGCGTCGGTAATTCCGGTGTTTACCATGATCATCGCTCCAAGGGTGGATGGTCATTGGGAATGTATCAATTCGTATTCGCAATGTATCCAAGATTCTCGGAGAAATAACTTGTGTGTTTGTTGCTTAATATTTCGATAACAATCTCATCTGTCACCTTTATTATCACGTCATCTTAATTTCATCTTTGTCATGTTGATTTAGTCATTATCCACTTAAAGTTCTACTGCGAGCAACGATTGAGGTTGCAACTTTAGCGGTTTGTTAATAAAGCATTAATGCAAGAAAGCACTGCAAGTGCACCGTTACTTATTCACAAATTCAATGTAACTCTACATTCACTATACATAAAGCATTTGCAGTTATGAAGATGAAGACAAGCGAACTTTGTTGAAATTCATCAAAATTGTTGGTGAATTGTATTTATAATTTATGGATAAAGGTGTATAATGGTGACGAATTGTAACAGTGTGAACATTTGCGACGGGACAACAGACGATAGAATAAGTTGACGTTGAGAAAGGGACGATAGTAAATGCCTGTGTGGATGCATCTGTGTGTCTGTACATGTTCATGCTGGGCTTGGGCTGCATTGTAATCCGTAACGAGGGGCAATTTTTACTGTCGCGAACAATATGTCGCATTAGTGCATTGTGCGACTCGCACGTTAGCACCCAGCTAACTGCTATCATGCGACGCGAGAGTGACTGTATGTGCAAGCCTCGTATCGCACACACACTCGTAATCGATGCTTGATTTCCATCTCTCGTAGAAGTACGGGAAATGCATCACAGTGATCTATATATGGCTGTAGTATTGCTGCTGTATGCTATCTCTATCCATACCCACCATGCATATCAATCAGCTCACTTTTTTCCTTCCATCCCATTTTTTACATTTTTATTTAAGCATTCGATTCGACAGTTCGCGAATATTTCCTTCCGTCTTCTCTCACTTTTTTCCTTTTCTCATCCACCCATTGCCTTTATGCTATTTAATGTAATAAAAAGAATATTGGCATCGTTGGAATATATTTCGTGACCCTTGAAAATTTCTGTTGACTCCAGTGCTTCTGAACCCGGAAAACGTGGTTTCATCACGTTGGTTGTTGGTATATTTGTCCATTGCGTTTTCCATCTCCTGGTCTGTCTATCTGTGTCCAATAACAGACATATGATCCTGCGGGTAAGTGGACTAGAAAATTTGAAAGTTCATACACGGTAAATTGACATTTCAGAAATGACGAGCTGTTGTGCTGTGCCAAAGCTGGACTTGGTTACAGAAAAAAAAAAAACAATTTTAGTGATGAGTAGTAAATAATTTCAGGGAATTCTTGAGTGAAAGTTTGATGCTTCAGTCGTTTACCAAATTGTCTGGATTATCATTGGCTATCAATTTTATTTTGAACTCTGATAGATTGAATGACATATCTGAATGTTGTTTAGCCAAAAGGGCTCATTCAATTGTCGGATGAAAACAATTATTCGACTGCTATGTAAACATGCGCTCACGCCTCATCAGAACTCAAACTTATTTGTCTATGCAAATTGTCAATCAATGTACTTGTGTGTATGCATATATGTGTGTGGTCCAATATAACGTTTACGTAGTTGTTAAACGTGCACAGCGACGGTGGTGGCTGCAACACTCACGAATGTTCACGTAAACGCAAACGAATAACCCTCTCCAGAGGCCATTTTACCATGTACTCTCGCCTTTTACCATTGCACTACAAACCCATCTACTTCACGGCCATTCTCATACCTATGTTGACTCTCTTTGTCTCCTCCGCACAATTTTTTTCCCTTCCATCTCATTCTATCTTTCACTCACCATTGTTCAGTCTTTTCTTTCTATTTTTCTTTTTTTCTATTCATTTCCAACTAGAAACATTGGTCGTTCGGCTGCAACTTTTTTTTGTGCCTTTTTCAAAACCCGTGTGCGACTGCAAATTGCCCGGCCGTTACGATTTCAGTCAAATGGCACAGGGGGGATAACACTCACTACCTGAAATCGATGTTGTACTCCTCGTTCAATCAGTATCAGGTCTGGCGACAAAACCTGGCTTTTATTCTCTCGTTGGCTAGGTCAAATCGACTGATAACAATAAATTGAGAGAAGAATGAAATGATGGAGAGAGAGGGGGGAACATAAGAGGCACAAAAAAAACATTGGTGAGTTCGTGTAGTATCAATTAACCTAGTGCATATAAAAGCTGACTACTTTCTTTCCTTTCGATTGCAATGATGGAAAAGTATTTGATCTCCACATGCATTTGCATCAAGATTCAATTAAAATTATTGTTGGATTGTGAATTGAATTTTGTATATGTGAGAGTGTGTATTTAACTTCACACATCGAGCTCGTCGGGATAGTGAACTTTATAATATGATTTTCGTTCATAAATGATAGTTGCTTGCTTTCTATACTTCATGGAATTTCGCATTAAAGTTGAGCAGTAAAATTGTATTCATTTTAAGACTGCGAATTTTCGTCGTTTCGTTGTTTTTTTCTTTCCCTTTTTTTTCCTCTTTTCCGTTTGTCACAAATTTCTGGAATGCAAAGGATTAGAGAATTATTTCAGCGCTCTACATAAATAAGTAAATAGGTGAATGAGAAAAGAAGAGGAAAGGGAAAAATTGTCAAAATACCATAAATTCACATTCGGTGAAGATGAATTATATTTACATACATATATAAATATTTTTATTAATGTAGTTCTCTTTGTCTTTCATTTATTATTTTTTCCCCCCGTGATTATATAGGCATCGAACATATCTCATTCATTCCTCTACTTGAGAATATAAACAATTGAATAATTAGAGAATATAACAACCAATCATAAGAATGAACATGATTCTTGCATCGAATAAAATCGATTGGACTGAATCACTTAACATAGTGGCATTCTTCATCAACTCATTTGGAGTACCATCATCATCCTCGTTCTCTTGAATGGCTACTGGAAAAAGTATATCCCTTGGAGCACCAACCAAACTCATGAGATTGTTCCAGAACTCCATTCTCATTGGATGGAAGTCGTTCTCCATCAAAATATCCGGCGATCTTCCCATGCCGAGCCTCATGAATCGGAAATCCTCTTGATATGGCTGCCACTGTGGTGATAGTTGAGCGCTTGGTATTCTGTGAATAAATGAAGGAGATCGACGGATATCGTTTGATCGATCAGCCAAACGGAATGGAGAGAATTCGATACTAAATTAAGCACGTTGTTTCATCCAAAACCACAAACACACATACATCAACTAATCATTCCTACGGTTATATTTGCAGCTATTTATGTGGTATTATTAATTCATCAGAAATATTTCCGACAGGGACAGCTACTGTGATTGTTCTATTCGTGCATCAATGAATCATTGAGGATGTGGGTAAAAATGGTCGTGTTAATTGATGAGATTTTCTTGTCATTGGTAATTAGGAGGTGATGATGCCTTCACTACTGTGTCCGTCATTTCTTCATCATTTGCCATTCTTTCGATTGAGTTATTTTTGATCATTCAATTATTTACCCAGTTTTGATGAAATTCGCCCACATTTCTGTCATTATGTTGATCATTGTGATGTCATTAAGTGTGTTATGGAGATCCAGGTCTACGAACCTTCTATTAAAAATTGGGAATAGATAATTCATGTCATCATTATGTGTAACACCTGGAAAATTAAAAATTTTATAGAGAATAATTTTCACTTGCTCAGAGGTAAAAATATCGAGACCTTTATGCTCTCATTACATCCCCAATCAATTGATGTTTCACTAATACAAAATATTTACCAAAATGATCAGTTGTTCCATGGGAAAAGGTGGCAGTAAATGTGCCCTCATATGAGAATTCAAAGAAATATACACTCGAATTCATCATAGAAGATTGTGCAGTCAAAGCTTCAAAACTCCAATAATTAATCAGTGCATCACCCATCATCTGAAAATGTAAGAAAAGACGATGCGATTATTCATAGTCATTTGTTTAAATCAATTCTCCAATAAAGTATCAGGATGTTGAAATAGTGTAATGGCTTTTCGTTTTCCGCCTTACCATGGTGGCGTTCTGCATGAACGGTTTCAGTTTGTATTTAAGCATAGGAGATGCAGGAAAATAAAAGTTCACCAACTCCTCAACATATTTACTATGATTCCCAATAATTTCTTCTTGTTCCAAGACAAATAATATCACATCCTCGAACTCGTTCTTGAAATCATTACGGAGTTCGCTGTTCAGTGCCATCTCTTCAAAAAAATAAAACAAAATAACGTGACTATCTACAGGAACAATTTAATTAGTGAAACCTGGAGAAAATGATAACCGCACTTATTGATTCCACATATCCCTCATCAGCGACAACTCCACATAGCCAGGGAATATCACGAAATTCATTATTTTCAATGGTAACCATTGGGTGTTTGGTAATTATTGCACCTTCAGCTTCAGGTTCAATTGTTGGTCCAAAATTGATATTAGGATAACTACCTCTCCATAAATGCTATGAAACAAACAAAATTTTTCCATCAATACCTCTAGGAATAAAAATTCCATCGAATTTAGAGAATTCATACCAAATAATTCAGCATTTTTGTGATTTCTTGAGGACTCTTCATCCTCAAACATTCCACAATTGCTTTATCATCTTCAACAATACCCTCTTGATACATATTAAAATGATTATCCGAATCACTCATCTCCATAATTTTGCGATTGTTGGCACAACCCAATTCAATAGCGACTGTTATGTATCTCATTTTCATTGATTTGGGCGTGTGTATTGCCCATGGTGCATTAGCTGAACCGGAGTGAGTGATAACCTTGTCAAAGAGATTCTGTGTACGGTTGGACAGGGCAAGATGATGTACAATACCAGCTCCACCACTATGTCCAGCTAATGTTATCAAACTTGCGTTGCCACCAAACTCCTCAATGTTCGCCTGTATCCAGAATAGTGCTTCGATTACGTCCTTCAGACCGTAGTTTCCGGGTGAAGCCTCGTTACCGCTACTGAGAAACCCTATACACGGTATTGAGAACAGCGATAGACGATAAGTCGTTTCAATTAAGTGCAGTTCGATTTCTTGGTTAGATAGACATACTGATGGAAAGTATTCACAGTCATGATATTCGATTGAAATGTTTGGTCAAACTCGCTATTTAACTCGAAAATTAACGACAATATTCAATTAGACTGATTATTTAGTTCAGGAGCCCAAGAAATTTCAGATTTTTATCAATGAATGGCAGAACTGCCAGTCTGAACAAAGTTTTGAGCTCAAGAGTAGGTCCCTTGATGAAATGGACATAAATTGTGAGGAAGAAATTGATGAAATTGAATAATTAATTACAGAATGATACAACAATTGTGTATAATTCGTGAGATTATCAATTACCTAATACTCCAAGGCGATAGTTGACTGTGACAAGTATTATTCCTTGATCTAGTAGATAATCTGGTGCATATAAAGTACTGTTATTGCTCCCAGCAATGAAACCACCACCGTGAATAAATACCACTACTGGTATTTTCCGTTTTGCGGAAATCTAGGGAAAGCCCACAGGATTATATTCAGTTTTATCTACCTCTCTTCTTTTTTATACGTTCCATAAACGTATTTGTCTGCGTTGAAGTGTAGGTAAATAAACTCCATATACGAATCTCTCAGAATTTCATTATGATATATCCCATTTCATGTATGTGTATTTATATAGAAATTTTTTCTGTATATATGCCAAGCGTTTTATCGCATTGAAGATTCTTTCGTTCTCCCTTCCCACCCATCATGGATGAATTATCCACGTAATTTGTCATGCGCGCGACCTCGACTCTTTTTCACTAATTACATTATGGCCTCCACTGACAATGGAGATCGTGTTACTTTTTCCAACCACATAATTGCAGAATATCATAACAACCAGTAAAAATGACACAGACCTACATTACACTTGCATGAAAATTGTATTATCGGCTAATATAATTACACATTCACATTGTCCGTTCTCTCAATCTTCTCACCTCTGGTACGAAAATATTCAAATACAAACAATCCTCATCTCCAATCATTTTCATCTCCTGGTTTAATTGTGGACACATTGAACCGTCTTCTATTGCATTGTGAACATTCATCCAACGTTGTTTCCATGGCTGCGTGTTCTAGTTGATATATGAATGAAAAAGAATGGAATTAAAATTCGAATGATAAATTTAAAAGTCTTGATATAGACAAATATCTTTGTGGAATTATTTAATATGCAGATTTATCATTTTACCTTGAAACGAAGTGGTCCCACTGGTGGTTCGGCATAAGGAATGCCAAGGTAAGCAGCAGCAGTGGCACCACGATAGGTCGTTGTCCATTTGCCACGAATTGGACCAAATTTAGTGCGCACTATTGGTTCATTCGATACAGCTCTGATGCAAATGAACAATAAAATCAACCATAAATAATTATGCATTGTCTTGAATATGGAGAACTGGATGAGTTGAAGATATTTCAACTTGAACAAGTCACGCACAACAATTTTATCCTAATTAGAAAATTTATCAAAATGATGTTGAAGTCTTTATTGAAGAAATTTATCATTCGACAGAGTAATGATTGTAATGGAATATTTTCAACTCGATATAACGCGATCGACGTTGATTCACGACTGCCCGTGGTGGTTCGTTGAAACAGCCTCAGTAACTTGTTACACTTACAAATTCGGATAATTAAATGCAGCACTGTTGATACAGAATGTGGGGGCTGACAGTGTGAGTGAACATTGTTGGCAAAAGCTTCAATTAAACTTCATGTACATGTATACTGCTTTTTGCAATACTGATACACGTCATTTTGTGATATAACCATATGACAATTGTGTTGTACACAATGATGAACTTGATTATGAAACATTTGCACCACATTAAATCCTCTTGCTCTTTACCGAGGCAAATAATTCACAATTTGTTGATAAGGAAAGTGATTAAATGTTGAGAGCTGTCAGTATTTTTCATTTCATGAGTTTAATACGTCTCATGTGACAATTGTCCATGTGTCATATGAACATGATTATGAAAAAATCTTTTGATTTATATGGCCACTGTTAAAGGATACAAAAAATAAAATTAAATTGGATACGATCAAGTATTATAAATAAATTGCAGAATGATTTGCAAAGTTATCAAATGTTCCCGTATTTATTTGTAGGATTTATTGACGTTTTGATTTGTTTTTTGGATGATGAAGTCTGGAGTACGAGGGCAAATTTTATCAGGAAGCAAATTTGTGCGAATGAAGGGTCAATAAGGAAAGTGAACGAGGTCTCATCGATGAGATTTTACACATATATATTTAGATGTGTATATATATAGAGACACCAATTTCGAACGCAATCACCAAAAGGACTTACTTGAGAGTTTGTTGACTCGAGTTCAGGCATCGAGTGGCAGATCCGGGATTTAATTTACCTGGTAGAATTGAGAGAAATGATGATGCCTCTCGCTTTCTCTCTCCCTCTGTCCCTCTGACTCGCACTCAATCTGTTGGTGAACTCGCGAATCTGTAACATGAATAGATGTGGTGGCAAATTAATTACATTTCTCCAACACTGCATACAATCCGAGAATACGCGGTCGAATGATAGTCAAAAACTTTCCCTAATGTACACTGATTTTATCGTCATCCTGAACTCTCTCATTCTATTCCTCACTCTTCGATAATTGTTTCCTATGATACCTACTCGAAAACGCATTAGTTGCAGCAACGAAAATCAAATTATTTACAATCAATACACAAATTTATACAAGTGAAATTAAATCGCTTCGTCATTCCGATTGATTTTCAACTTTTGTGTAGATGAGATCACAAGTGAAATTTTTTTTTTTCATCTTATTATCCGTTTTCATTTGAGGAAAGGTAATTTAACACATGAAAAATATTCTCTATCAACTTCAGATTCAAACTAAGTTTTAATTTGATGAAAAACAACTAAACTTCCACATTAATCTTTGTCCCCAATACATTTCCCTTGCATTTTTTTAATACGATAATGTTTGAGACGATAATTCACTTGCGCAATCTTGCTAGTAAAATCCTCCTACATTGTTATTTATTCAGTATTATAATTTCATCAAATAATCTTTTGTTTAAAAATAATTCCATCCGCCATTCTATCTCCTGTGATCTCAATAACTCATATGACGTCTTTTGAAGTTTATTTACCGTTTCACAAATGCTTTACTGCAGAGATACAAATCTTTTGACTGGCGAATTGCACACAAATATGTATATTGTGTACACATAAATACACATATGCACATATACATATGGATATAGTACATAGCATGAGTCTGATGCATCATTATACACTACTAAAGAGGTAGGCAGAGGGAAAAGTGAGAGGATGGGAGATATGGTAAAGCGTGCAATGGCTGTGCCACACCGCGCAGCGATTTAATGAAAAATTCCATGCATCCGCGAGCGTTAACCGTATACACGTTCATCGCACTAGACGACCCGAGGGGGTTGTTGCGGCGGTGGAACGATACACCCCCTCCACCTCTCACTATACAACGCACACCGAGTGCATGGATAGGAGACGCTGCAAGCGTTAGACCGAAATTAAAATGGATGAGGCGTTATACATATATAGGCTATGCGAGTTCTTTCCGCGTAAATTAACGAGACCCACCCCTCACCTTCCTTCCTACCCCCACCGACCAGCCACACATACCGAGATTTGTTCATATTGGATTTTCTCTTTTTTCTCATCCCCCTTTACCAGAAAAAAAAATACTCAAATGCTTTTCAATTTCGTTCCGCGTCTTTTTTAAAATTCAATCCGATTCTCTTTTTCTCTCTTCTTTTTTTTTCGTCTGTTTGGCGATTGAGCTTTCCCATGTCAACTTCCATATGATGATTGTGAATTTTCGCACGAGATATATATTGGTGTTACTCTCTATATGTCCATGTGGACTCTGATGATGATTTTAGTTATTATCGCTGCGTATGAATTGTGATGAGAAACATCATGAATCGTGTGTTGTTTGGGATTTTGTACATTTCTCAAATCGAACTGTGCTGAAGATTTTTATCAACACGAACATCTATTGTTTTTTGGTGTTTTTAATTTAGGGAATTTTTCATATTCAATGGTGGGCGTTGTGAATTATTCAACGATAACATAGATGAACTTCTTCAGCAACACTTTCTTGGATGAAGCCGCGACATGTGAGAAACAAAGGAGAATTAATTTTAGCCAACTCAAAGTTGGTTGAATATTCAATATGACAAATATTAAAATAGATGAAACCTCACGATAAATAAGTCATTATCGAGTGACAGTGAAATCTCATCAAAATTTAATGTCATACGTTCAAACATGAGACTCATTGGAATATTACGATAATTCAATTATCAGATAATCAATTAGAGAGCTTTATCACTTTCTTTACTCCATGTCACCTCTCTATGTGTGATATTTTATTAATTATCAAGCCAATTTATCGATTCGTTGACTAACTTTTTCACGAAATACTAACGATCTATTATTAAACTCGAGCAAAATCACATCAATCCGAATTTTAATCCTACTTACTACTAATCATTCATGATCAAGAATCTAAACAAAGAGAGAAAAACTACACGGAACTTCATGGCAGTACACAAATTACGCATCATTATTAATTCCACAATGTTTTGCACGTTGTACATAATTGTTAATCCTTAAGCATAAAATGTAATCAAAAGTACATACACAAATTCTAACATATATTATACATTCTGAAATTGAAAAGAGCCAAAGGGCACATGTGTAAGTATATAATCACATTTGAGTGTACATATGAACATTCGCCATTGTAATATTCATATGCAGATTAATAACCAGCTTTTACAAAAGCTCTAGCGATGAAACCATTACATCTGTTGCAACATAATCCTGCAAAATATTCAACCTCTACATTTTGCTTTCACCCACGATCAAAAACAAATACAATATATTAAACTAATGAATAGTGAAGACCAGCTACAACAATCCAAGCGAAATTTATTCTCTACACCAAATAATGACAACGCAATGATCACATAATGTTCCCGACAGGTGTACAATATGTCCAACCAACCAAATGACCAAAGAAATAAAATGTCCATGGACGAATATAACGGACGTGCGTAATATCGACTAAATATGTTACCGACACACGGTAAATAGAAGATGGGGTTGGTAGGAAATGGCGGAAAATAGTGGGCCCGCATAATTTCAAAGCCCACCGTCGCTGCCATCACCTCTCGTCATCCTTCAACGTGCGTCACCTCTTCTATTGCGATATACCTCATCCTCGTCATGCAATCTCTTCACCTCCCCTCATAGTCGTGTGAAAGTCTGCTATTCATGTGTATGGCGAGCGTTGACCCGCACTCGCGTATCCGCATCGTTCAATGCAAATTTTCCTATGCAAAATCCGATCAACCGAGAACCTGCCTTCACCATCATCTCCCTCCCATTCTATGTATATGTATGTGTATTGTGAATATGGATATGTATATATGTATTATGTATGGACGTATGTATAGGTTAGTCCCGTATTCGCGTCGACAACCCTCTTGGTATGTATTGCCAAGCTTTGTGCGTGTCTATATATATATCTGCATGGAGAAACACGTTCTACGCGCAATATTGGCCCGTTCAAGCGAGTGAAGATAAAACCTCCATCGACAATAACCCTATGAATACCATCAATGGTACGCAAATATACCCGTTAAGTCATTGATAAGCTTCGAGTGAAGGAATAAAAATAAATGTATATCGACATTTCTATTTCTTTTTATTTCTTCATTCCCCTGTGGTTGTTGTTCATGAAGAAAAAAAGGAAGAATCACGGGTTAAGAAGATCAGAGATGAAATGAAGTGGACATTGGGAATTCAAAAAGGGTGGAAAAATTAATTTATTCACTTGATTTTTTATTTATTTTATTCCTCTTGTGTTAGGGGGCAATTCTGTATTTTGGTTTTGAGGTCTATTATCTTGTCTTTATTTCTCCATTGTTATTGTGGAATAAAAAATTGTTGGGTGGAATTATTTAAATGTATAGAAAAAATGGTGGTTTGTAATAATTCAAGTTAATTGAGGATGATGAATAATTAATATTTTTTTTCCAAGACATTATATACATGGATCACGCTCTGCATCGTTAAACCAACACACAAAGGCACCAAGTGTAGAATATTGATAAAATCGACAAACGTGAAATGATTCATTTGTCTGCATTGTACATAGTGTACTTCCTGAAATAGCCTTAATTGCTACTGTGTTGATGTGAGAAGAAATTATTTTCTGCGTATAATTGAAATTGATACGATTCATCGTGAAATGGGGAAATACAAACTGAAAAATAATTCGTTTGGAATCTGATGTTTTAATAGACAATTTGTGAAAAACATTGAGCGAAAAAAGATCCCCTGGTGTTATTCAGCAGTTTTGAGGTTTTTGGATGTGTCCTGTTTGAGTTGGTGTGTGGAAATACCTCTAGAAAAATATGATTGTGTATACAGATATATGTACATACATATGAGGCATTTGATATGTTCCCAATGGTATTATGCGGAACGGAGGAGTTTATTATGTTATGCAAATGGCAGTCCCTAACGACCATCAAGCTCTCCAATCACGCCTTGATAATTTGATTGATCGTTTGCGCGTATATATGTATACATATTTACTGACACACACACACACACACACACACACACACACACATGTGTTTATACGGAAACATGGTAAAACATCATGTTTCTCATTTGATGCTAATATAAATGTGTGTTGCAGTAAGTAAAGTAGGACGGTCGATTTCAAATGAGTCGTAATATTACACGCGACGGAATTGTTTCAGTCGAGACATTGCACAATTTATATAAATAGTTATTTCATTTTACTTTTCTATTCCTCCTTTTTCCTATTTCACATAGGTAATTATGTTTATCTGTGAAATGACTATAATATTATGTCGCGTGTATATTCTGAAGTTAGAGAAAAGCGAAAATGGAGTAACCCAACATCAATAATCAACATGGAATGAAATTGGTGAGGGAAAAAAATTCCGATCTGCTTAATTGAACAGAAATTTTGTTCGATCATAAACATTTTCAACTAATGGAAAAGATAAAAAGAAAGCAACCTGTTGCGTAAAATTACTAAATCGTTATCACAATTTAGGCATCACATGACATGATTGATTACAATAAAACTATCCAAACAACTAAACAAACAAAATAATACAACGATGCTACATCATAATCAAATAAACTCTCTTCAAATAAATACATATAAAAATACTACGACACTGAGGATCTGACACTGAGTAAGGTCACGTTTTGTCGAAGAATGAGAGAAAACATTTGATAAACGTGTGAGACAGAGAAGAAAAATAGAACTCAAGGAAATAGTGAATTGTTTTTTCCACACGTAAATTCTTTGTGTTTATCTTTTTTCTATTCCTCTTTCTCTTTTCATTCTGACATTCTCTCGTGTACGATATTCGTGGTGTGATAAGCCCCGCCGCCCATTGATTCTGCGGGTTCACTGCTTGCCAGAAACACAGGAGAGCAAGCGAAAACGAAAGAGAGTTGGCAAGCGAAGTAGCGAGAGTACGATGAACAATGACAGAGAGAATTTCCCTCCTGAAGTATCAGCAGACACCTGCCGATAACATCAACATGATGTCGCGAACGAGAATTGAAAGAGAATATACACTGCATATGCATTTATATGATGTTGTTGGTGTACGTAGGATGTATGATGCACGCGTGTGTCTCTCTGTAGGCAAACCTACTCATGCCAAATGGAAATATTTCAAAGTATACATCTATATCCCTTAGAAGTTAGCAGGAAACACGCAAGCATCGAATTCAATAACTTTCCTATTGTGGTGCGTGTCTCCTTTTCATTCAAGAGGGGTCGTAAAGTGAAGTTGAAGTAAAAATATCCTTTCATATAGGATATGGAATTATGTGCCTTTGTCTTTGAATTTCAGATGACATGACACGATAGAATTTTATTTTCATCGGGAATATAGTACCACACGTGTGTGTGTGTGTACTTGGGTTGTGATAGAAATCTCAAAAGGAAGCTAAATGAAACAATAGAGAAAAAGAAAATTGCATAAAGTTTTTATCTCTAGAGGATAAAAATGATGTAAGGCAATTTTAAAGAAACTTTATTTCTGCACAAGTGAAAACTTATTGACTGTAGCTACAATTCTTTGTGCATTGAGCGTCCATAACGACATCATATGAGTATTCATATGTATTTATGCATTTTTTTCTTTCATTTTTGCATAGTTATATGTTGTGAGAAAGCGAATGTGCTTTGTTCTTGCAGCAGAGAGAGAAGAACCCGAACGTGGCGCGCGTGTGGTTCCCCTCAAGTTTACGTGCTCCAATCATTGTAGTATTCGCAGATGCAACGCGCCGAGACTCTCATGCCATTGGCGTCGGCAAATATTTTTCTCTGCAACAAATTTTCGCATCGAATTCCATTGGATATATCACGCCAAAGTCATATTGTTGTATCAAATCATATTTGTTTGTACTCAATGATTATTTGTCATGGTGAAATATCACCACATTGTACAATGAAATTGATAGAATGAAATAACTAAATAGTACAATACTATGAATACAGGAGTGATTGTGTGCAGCAGGCAAACATTTACACACTGTATAACCACAACGTGGTGTTGGCAACGCATATGAGAAGGGTGAAAAAATATGTATGAAAAAAATGGAAGAAAAAAAAAATGATAATATGTAGACAGCCACCAAGTTTCGACGCCCATGGCTTTCTTCAACACAAACGACTGGCGGCGGTCGCGGCAACGGGTGCGATGGGGGCCACAAGGCAACGCTCCGAGAACCCGTGCACGACGCGCTCGAAGGCTTTCAGCAGCGGCACAACACACAACGTGGGCAAGGTCTTTTTTTCTCCATCTCACTTGCTCTCTTTCATTTCCTTTCCATTTTTATTTTCCTTTTTTCATCATCCTATTTTTTTTTTTCTTGTTATTCGTTCTGAGCGTTCATCTTTCTCACTCTCGCCGTCGTACTACGAATGAATGTTCATATATACATACACATTTTCATCGTGATCGTCGCGAATGTTAAACTCACACGCGATCAACTCGAGTGTGGGGGAGCACGTGCGTGCACGAATACAAACGACACATGGAGCGGCAATGTGTATGGAGCAGAGGGGAGAGTATGACGACGTGCGACGGAACGAAATACGTCGAATGGCTTCGAAAATACCCGACAACCATCGACTTCAACCGAATAGACACCGAACTAATCCGAATCGACAGAATTGCCGGTTCCCAGTTGGCCCTGTTCTCCCTACTTCTTCGTTTACGACCACCTTCGTTGTCGGTTAAAGAGACCGTAGAGTATATAGACCCTCTTCCCCTCATTATACACCGATTCTTTATTCTTGTGCGCGGCAAACGCTCGACTCTATATTTCTTTCTCGTCATCCATCTTTCTTTTTCTAATGTACTCAAACACGCCGGACTATCTCACTCCCTATCATACAATGCAAACAGACCATGCTCGTCGCCACTAACTCACAATCGCTCTCCGTTCTCAACTTTTCTCCCCTCTACCGCTCATTCCCCATCGCCAATTGGTGGTGTGTTGTCTCTGTTCATTTTTCTCTTTCTCACTCCCTTCCCGCCATCTATCGTTGCGACTCGTGGCCAAGTTTTAGCGTCGTTCTACTCGTGGCGTGTCTACACAACTCCATTCAATCTATTGCGCGTATAATTTTCTTCATTTCTTCCACTTTAATTTTATTCATTTGCAATTTGAATTTGCCTACGCTTGAATTTGTTAGTGTGGTTTCAAATGGAATAATCTTTGTGAGTTGTTTGTAAATTGAATAAAGTGTACGTGTCAAGTGACCAGAGTCGCATTTTGAATCGGAGAAATTTCATAAATGTTTACCGGGAACAAAGGGAATATACACAATTGAAGGGACGAGTATCTATGTTGATAAAGAGAAACGGAAATCGAGAGTTTGGAAGAAAGCGAGGGAATTGTGTAGTGGAAGTGAGAGAGGGGGAGAGTGGAAGAAAAGGCACAAGAAGAATCCGAATTGTGCGCATTTTGTGGTGTTTGTCGGTTGAGTTTCTCGTGCGTATATACCTAACCACACAGTATATATCTCATCCATAACCTCACTATATTCGAAAACGCGCCGTCGACCGCTTGACAGACGCGTCGTGGAGCACATCCCTCCCCTCACGTCT
Source organism: Meteorus sp. PSUC_FEM 10030008 (assembly GCA_018881525.1). Lineage (NCBI taxonomy): Eukaryota > Metazoa > Arthropoda > Insecta > Hymenoptera > Braconidae > Meteorus > Meteorus sp. PSUC_FEM 10030008. The sequence continues at coordinate 26,310 of JABMBR010009809.1, forward strand.
CTATACTCCTCGTGTGTTCGTTCTTCATCGTCGACATCGCGCCGTTCTCTCAATCTATTCAGTCAGTTGGGGCGTTGCGTCGTTGAGTCTCGCACGCAAAGATTATATTCTTCATATTACTTTTATATTATTTTAATTTGAAAGAGGAAAAAAAATAACGTGCTGCTTCGTCGTGTTTCTTTTTAAACTGTGTACTTGTTCAGGTGTGTTTTTTAGTGCACATAATTTCAATTTTATCCACGTTTTAATTTTATTTTCCATTTCGTTCTGTGTATTTATACGCGAATCTATTTTTTATCGGCATTGTCCATCTATATACGAACAGAATTCATTCTCGAACATTCAACATTGTGAAAACGCAACGGAAAAGTGGATACAATTTTATGTGCCTTGTGAAATTAAATTTGGTAGTGTGAGACAACGATTTTCTTTCGAATTTCTGTTTGCTGTTGTGATCGTTGCAACGAAACATTTTTACACATTGAAATTTGTGCGGTGAAGTTTCTGGATTTTCCATTTGATACAGCAAGAGGAAAATTTATCCAACGCAAACCTACCACAATTCATTGGTTCGTATTTTCATGCATATTACGTAGTTGTAGCTTTTTTCGTATGATCGTTATTTATTGTTGAAAGAGAAGATATAAAATATTTAATTGCTGAACGCGTGTTCTTGGTGTGAACCGGCAAACATAATACACACCGGGCGTCATTCCAAATGCGCATGCTCAGAGACATTCGACGCGCTTTTTCCTTTATATGTATATAGGTAACTTTCGCACGCGCAAACGCACAACGATTTATGTACAATGTGGTTATGCGAACGCTATTTTTTGCTCATGAGCACGTTCGTTTAATCGTATTTATATTCTGATTCGCTTTATTTCATTTCAATTGTTGAGTCTGATGAAGTCTCCGGAGCGACGAATATTTTTTCCATGACCGATGATCCGCCATAGTTTTTGAATTTACTTTACAGTCTGTATATAATTCTCATTATTCAATAGTTCTATTTAGAAGCGCCAAAATTATAATGGTTTTCCATCGCTTTTATGGACGGATTATCACATTCCCAAATAAAAGGGGAAGATTTCTTCTACCTGGAATTTTATTACAGTAATCTTCATTTGAATAATCCAAATGGTATAATGAAGAAATGCCACGCGACTTCACAGAAATATTGCTCGATTCGTCCACAGAATTTTTCCCCTCCTGACTTGCAGGAAATAATCGATTTTCATTACCAGAAATGCCGGATCCATGCTACAAAATTTATTTTATGAATAAGATATATTGTAACACGTGGAGAATTTTCATGGTAAAGAATATGAGTATTTCACATAGACAGACAATTAATATACATGAAAATAAGAATAAATTGCAGAATTCTCATTTGAGTTGAGTACACGTCGATATAGAGAAAATATTTTATTGCAAAATAATTTTCCCAATGAATAACACACCAACAATACTCCAATTGCGCTAACTTTATATTTCACTGCAATGTCTTTCCCACAGTTCACATTATGATTTCATTTTCCGTTTCCATTCAACTACAATAATAATGCATTGAGCATTTTTCATTTACAATCACATTACGCAATGGTAATCGTGATGTTTACATTGTAACATGTACATAAATTAAATCCAACACATTGCACGAGTGTGTTCGTGTCTTCAGTTACTCGTTGATATTTCGATACAAATATTTGTTCAGTACTCAAAAAAAAAAAAAAAAGAAATAACAGAGAAGAAACGAATAATAAACGTTCTTGTGTCTGATGTGAGCACGCGTATATTATACTTCGTCATTGCAGTGTTTGATAAGAAAAAAAGAATGGGAAAACAAGACAAGGAAATATTTCAAAAATTACAAGTTGTCATGTTATAATTGTATGCAATTTTTAACAGTTTTTCATAGTAGCGTTTTTGTCATATGTTTTACGAATATAATGTAATAGGTGTGGTGCCATCACGTAAATTTGTTCAAACGAGGCGAGGCACATTGAGTATATAACAAGCCAACCGTTCACATACTCTCACATCTCGTTGGTTCTTTCTATGTAGACGCCTATGTATACATTGGAACCTTGGAGACATAGGGACAACGCACTGTTGACACGCGACAAGTTTTTCTTTCATGTTTTTTTTTTGTTCACACATCTACTCGAATTATAACTGTTAAATATTTACATTATTCTATTATTCTTCTTTTCTCATTGATTTTGTATGATTGAGAATTTTCTTCTTGTATTGGTGATCGAATGAATTGTAAAAATATCAAATATATTTCTTTTCATTTCACTTCAAGGTCATGCGCTATGTATACCTGTGCCTGTATGTTAGGTTAGTGTGGCTGTGATCCGATGTTGAAAGGTAGAGAAGAGGGCTATTGCAAACTTGGTCGACCGTTAACCGGTTTTCTCTCGATCCCCAATGTATTGTGTTCGTTTGTATTTGTATGTGTACTATACATTCAAACATCAAAAGCTTTTGTTCGTTGATTCTTCTTGAGCATGAGATGTTGCGCGTCCCTGGCGCACTACTCATCATGTCTTACTTTTTATTAATATATATTCGTCAGCATCTGCTGAAGAAGATGAGAAAAAAGATTGGATGTATAATTTTTAAAACGTTCAGGAGAATATGGTTGATGTTTTTTTCATTTATTTTATTTTCATTCATTTCAATTCTTGATCTTTTTTGTCTACTGCCAACGATGAATTCGCTTTAATCATTTACTTCTTTATCATTCTCTCTTGAGACTGAAACTTGTCTTCTTGTCAATTCAATTCTGGCTTATTTCTTTGAGGAAATAAGAAAATGTTGAGGATATGAAATGCAGAAATATTTGAGCATTGAAAATCCCCTCTGAAGTATCATTCAACATGGAGAAATGAGAAATACTGGTTCATTTAAAATGTCAGATTAATATTGAATTTATTTCAGCGAGACGTTAAAAATAAATTCCAATTGTATCAGGTTAATTGAAACAGTGTCTCGAATTCACTATATCAGGATATTCATTACTTCGTTATTCATGACTAAAGTTATTTTTCTCGCAGCTTATTCACTCGATCTTTCTCCATAACATTCTCAAAATACATTTCTGTGTATTGAGACTATCACGATACTTCCTGTGATTAAAATTATTGAGCAAAAGCCATATATGATGCAAATACATCTAAATAATTTGATTGAACACATATATCACAAATTCATGGCTGAATAGTTTCACTATTCTCGTATTATAACAAATTTGCAACAAGTTGAATGAATGAATGGCACAGTGTGGCGATAAAATAAATTGTGGGCTCCTTGAGATTGGCATGAGTCAAACCGAAATGAACTCGATGTTTTTAGAATGAGAATGAAAAAGGACACATAATGGAAAAGGATGAGATTTGCGTTTGTATGTGTGTGTCTTTATATATTTCGTATCGTGAAGAAACGAAAAGCAGTTGGTGTATGAAAGTAGGGAGCGAAGGTTTCTGTGCAGAATACAGAGGGGAGGGTAATAAGAAAAAGTGAGAACGTCGGGTTTACCTGCTGTTCGTACAATATATCCTCTCTTTCTACATGTACGTATGAATGTGTGTGAGTGTGTAAAAGAAAGGGAAGGAACAAAGAGCGAGAGAGAATTCCTTTTTCAAAGATGGGTAGTCAGGTTTTCAGAACTCGCGTTCTTCTACCCTCACCTCCAGTTCAACTTCGTCCCTCTTTCACTCGCCCCCTCAAATCCTCCTTCGTTTTATCCCCACTTGAAACCTCACGATTGATGGCAGCCGGTGTATAGGAAAGTTCGTAGCCACCACGTGGAGAGTCACTAGTTGCGCATTCTCAAGGTTAAGCGACCTTCGCCAGTTGTATGTATGGTGGCGATGGTGCCATCGCCATTAGAGCCTTGGTAACATTCATGTCTTACTTGTAATGTCGACTTATAACTCTTGGAGAAGAATTTATAATTTTTATGTCTTTTTTTTTACTTTAAAATTATTCGAGGAATATTATCACAGGATTTTGGGGTTATGCAATATAAAAATCTCAATGTGAATGTATTCAATATTAAATGATGATTACATGTTTTCATACATGATTTCAATATTATGTCATTACATCTTCCCGATGTTTATTATGAAATAGCGATGTAATTACGAATGTATTTTTATTTAATATCTCATTACTATTATCATTATTTTTGTTGTTTATTGGTTTTTTTTCCTTTATTTTGTCGTGGGAACCTTGATGAATATATCCGGACTAACTCGTTTTGTATGTCTCTCTTCCTTTTTATTTGTCATTTTTGAATAATTCCATCTTGAAATAAGATACGGCGATGAATGTTTGAATATTAATGATTCACATTTGGTAATCGCTGTTTATCGATTCACTGACGCAGGTATATGCGATTTATGCGCACACATATACATGAATTTTCGAGATTTGGGGATTATACTATGGAGATATAAAGTGTTATTCAGTGAATTATAAGAGGGAATATTTGATGCACTCATGTGCGAAAAGACGGAAGAGAATAATACAGTCTGAGATAAAACAAAGAGATTATCCTATACAAATATATGTATGGGAGAAATATTTTCTGTTAGAAAATGGAGTTGGGATTTGAGGGGTGTTTTGAGGTATATGGCGAAGAAGAAAAAGGTGTCATCGTTTGCCGATCGAGAATAGGACAGGTGTGTTCAACGCATACAGCTGTCTCGCAACTTTTCCAACGACTTATACATTCATGTCTGTCAATGTAAAACTTTTGTATATGAATTTTCGTTGCTGTTTACAATGATATCGTTTTTAAAATATGTCCAAGTAGTTTAAGTATCAGTAGAGTCATAGTTCATTGTTGTGTGTATAATCGTTGATTTGTTTATTCATGTTGATGCTATATGTGACATGGAAATCGACCCTTTAATGTCAACCCAACGAAAAAATGAGGAATAAAAAAAATATTACACAATACCATTTATTATTCATTAATTATCTCTTTCTTCTATCTTCAATTTCCTGAAAAACATTGTTATATTATTGGAACACGTGCCAATGGTGTTTGTGCACGCTATTTACTTGTTCGGGTGAGCAATTCAATATATGAAGGACTGCGTCAGGCGTAACACATGAATTCCTGAAAGCAATTACCGTCACGGAATGTGTAAATGGTATATAACGACGAACGACGATCGATAGTCATTTCGTTGGAGAGAAATATTTTTTTTTTCCCACCCCTGTTCTACCCTATTCGCGTATTGTGTCTCTTTTTTTTGTTCCTTTCATTGTTTTCTCCGTTATTTTTCTTTTTATTATTTTTTCCCAGTTTTTTATTATTTCATTTCTGTTTCGTTTTCGAGTTGCTTTATTGTAGCGAGCAGTTTGATTTCGCTTCTTCTTTTTTTTCTTTCTTTTTTTTTTTTTTTTTCGGTAGCGTTCATTTAGCCACCCACAATTCTGCGGTTTATTTCTGGCCACGTCGCACACAGCGTACGCTCGTAATCAAATCGAAGGTATATTTACACGCCTCCCAAACTATTCGGGTCATGGTTTGGTTCAATGGTGGAGATATTTCACTGCGTGAATTCATTTAGTTAGTTTCTACTATACTTTTACCTATAGCTGTGTTTCAATGTTGAATAGAATTAAGAATTCATTATGCGTATATGGGAACCAGTAAAACACTCACCCCTTCGAATCAACAACAATAAATAGTTAATTGTTTAACGGTATCGTTAGGCGCAGAGTGAAGTATCGATTGGTATGAGAAATGGGAAAAAAAAAGAGTTGAAACTGTAGGGGAGGAGAATTTTTTTTCTGGTTAGTTGATAGAAGGATCAGAGCTTGGAGCTGAAATAAATATATTAAGAATAATTTCCGTTTACCCCTCATCAATAGATGTATATTTATATGGTCTTCACACGATTTTTTTTCCACCATCGTATAATATTACTCGGGAGCGAAGTATAGAAAAAAAGTGACGAAGAGTAGAACGCGAATGTGCTTTTAAATATTCGATAAAAGCTTTCTATTTTTTTTCTGGTCTTTTTTATTTTTGGTTCCTTTTCTTTTTTCTTCATTGGTAAATTATTGTGCGAGAACGAAGAAAATGTTTGTGAAGAATAAGCAGTTCTTTAGTGTGCGCTTGTGTTGGTGAACAAAGAGAAAAAGTTTTAACACGGTGACGTTGACGACGTTCACGAATTTTTCTTGTATAAAAAGGGACGGAAAAAATTCGTGAGACAAACACAAAAGATGGAAAAGGGGTCCACAGATGCTTTAGTTGCAAACCAACATGTAATACATAGCCCTTATTATTGACGAGCGCGTGACAAAGAACGTACAGTTTAAAAAATGATTTGAGCACGTGAACGTTTTTTGCAATATAAAATTTTTGATGAAAATAACAATCGAATTGTTTTATCATAAATGCCGTTATTTTTCTCTGTTTCAATATTCTTCTCTGTCGTCCCTTTGTTTCCATACGTTGTTTCTATTTTTCAATTCCTCTTTACACTTCTACAGCGAACATATTTATCTGTCGTACCATGTTTTTGCATGTTTATCAAAATTCGGTTGGTGCCGTAAATAATTCAGTGAAATCGTTACTCGCAGCTTGTGCCAGGTTAGATAAAAGAATTGTAACGAATTTCCATGTGTATGTAGTCATGTCAAACAATGGCAAAAGCAACGTCGGAGGGGGAAAAAAAAAGGAGAGGAACAGAAATGAAGAAGGGACGAACACATACTGAATTCAAAAGCGAGAAGTGTGACCTATCCACGTCATCGTTAGGAAAAAAAACAAAAGTAGAAAGGTTGGTGGGTCAAGTGGGGTAAAGTTTGTAGATCATCGTCGAAAGTACCACCAAAACACACACACGTATGTGTACATACACACTCGTGTGGACATTTTTTTTTCTTCCGTATTCCATTCTACACTTGCCATATATATGCTACATCAAATAGAAAAAAAATATGCAAAAAAAACCATTTGCATATTTATATAATGTCAATTCTCGACAGTATTTCTATTCCAGATGTTCAATAACATTCCGAAAAAAAAGTAGATGGAAATAACTGAAATAATTGAGACCATTTTATTATTCAATACTTAGCACATGGAAACATCATTTTACATCCTCGTTCGACCAGTTATTGAATTCCACAATATTTTCATTTGTCATATTATTTCGTGTCAATTTATTTTTGTTCTTTCTTCAATTTCCATTCTTTTCATTGTCCCCACAGACAAAGTTGAGTTAACCACAATTCTGTATAAAATTTGCTATCGTTGAAGTATCCATTTGGCTATTGCATATACACATGGAGAAAACGTCAGCGTCGTCGTGGTCGATGTCGTGTTTGGTTGCCGTGGCGCAGTTTTACCACCAGTACCAGCTGATAGGCTTATCGCTAGGACGCATTGTAAAGCACTCTATCAATAGCAAAATGGCCACACACATACATGCACATTTGCTTCGAATTCACAAGTTGTGTTGGTATGCTGTATTGCCGTTGCCACCATCGTTCGTCTCCTCTTGTCATTCGGAAAACCTCACCGATGATAAGGCTCTTATTCCACCTCACCTCTCCACCCTCATGACTGCACAGTGTAACACACATACATACATGAATAATACGTAGATATTTGCAGTGTGTTTCTCTACTCTTTCAAAGAGTTTATCTGACAATAATAAAAATATCGATCTTGTGTGCAGCAGTACCACACAACTTGGCTGGGTCGTCAATATATTTCTTTTGTTTTGTGTTCAATGTCAAAATAGTCCAACCTCACTAAATCCTTTGTGATAAATAATGGTATGTATCTCCATTTCAATAGTGTTTGTTTCTATGTATTTATACACCATGTGAACACTGTATGTTCAATGGTTTCTTCCGTTTTTTCAACGTACGGTTTATTGCCAGACTTTGATCATATATTATATAGTGGTGTAGTGGTGTTGCTCATGGTGTACGTTGCTGTTATTTTCTTTTTGTATATTACGATGCGGGGTCTTAATTATCCATTTGCTTTAGTGCCATATTGCGCTCTGTACAACCATTAAACTTGCGAATAATGTTCAAGTACCGTTATAGTTATTTGAAATTAAAATTTTTAATAACCGTTGCGTTTTAATATCGATGTGGCAGCTTTGGAAATATATTTTGACATTTACTTTATGTATTTATTGTGTTGTGAATTTCAATGGCCGATATATTCACATTTGGATATCTTGAAAAAAGTTTTGAGTTCATTTCTTCAACTTTTTCTTTTTCTTTCTCTTGTGTATTTTGAAGTTTTGCTTGTTATGTTAATTTCATTTTTAATGTGATTGTTGGGATATTTCTTGTCGATTTTTCTGCGTATTTAGAAATAATTCGAGTAGCCTCTTAGTTGAATTGTTAACTGATGTACTATATAGGTAGATATTTCCTTCGTTATTCAACTTCATAATAGGACAATAGTGATTATATATGTACGCGTGTATATATGTATCTGTATGTATGAATATGAGGATATATATGATATTGAGAGGCTTTTCATGCTACATTTTCCTGGCACGGGTTAAATTCATCCAGCAAGAATAGAGTACCGTATAATTACTCGACGATTCGACTGGCTTTTGGCTTTTCTCCAATTGGGCGTATATAACCCCCCACTATCGTTCTATCTCCTCTCCCTCTTTTGGTCTCACTCCCGCCCGCTCTTTCTCTTTGTTTTGATACATACACACACATATATATGTTCTGGCATTTTTTTCCCTCTGGTTTTAGAAATTTCCTCTTTACTTTTTGTTAAATTATTTCCCCTTTTCATATCCACAGCCCTGTGTCGTCCTTGAAAGTCATCGTTATTATCATGAAACGTGTTTCACTTCCATTTGTCACTAAACATTCCGTCACTCACTATTATTTTTTCTCGCTTACAGTTTTGTTTTTCGTCTCATGTTTTGGTAAAGTCAAATATACGTGACAAAAATATGAAGTAATTCGATTTTTTTTCTAATATTGATATTATCTTTTTTTTTTCTTCAGTTTTTTTGTTGTCTGGTGTTTTTTTTTGTCATTTGTATGAGACTTTGGATTGTCGGAAAATATTTCTTGTCGATTATTTTGTGCTGTTTATGAGGAAGCCAACGTTTTTCCTTTTTCTTTAGTTGGTATAATGAGACTTGAATATTCATTCGGTGATTATTGGATTACATGTTGGTTAATAATTGTTGTGTATTACTTGAATGAAGTAGTAATAATTAGTGTCGAAAGATTTTATAATCATTGGTATTATGAAATTGAAAAATTAGTCGTTGCATTATTTCCACTTGATTAATTTCCCATTTCTATTCCTTCAGTACTCTACGCTTTGTCATGTACAAAAATTGAACCGGTTATTCTTTTGATGCAATAATAATAATGAGTATCCAATCATCCATTTTGCTTTCATTGAGTCGGTATATTTTTTTTCTCTGATCGTATGAGTGTGCGATGACGCACAATGTCTGAGCTTCAATCACCCAATCCTTGGATCATGTGGGAATGGCTCCGTTGGGTACTGAGCCGCGTGCGATTTGCGCTTCAACGAATTTCTTTTTGTGTGTTGTGGGAGTTGTGCCAGCCTGTTGGACTACGAATATACCACTATTTACTATGTGTTATCCCAAAGGAGTTGGATGAGTCCGAGAGGGGCGAAATCACTCCCATGAGCCTCATTTGTGTGGAGTTTCTTCTCTAGTTTCGAGACATATCCAACATAAAATGCTTTTTCGTATAGTTATATACAGATTGATATTTGTGTGTTCGTCTAATCTCATTGAGTATGAATTTATGTTGAACTAATACGTTATTGATATTGATAAATAAGATAAAAATAACACGAGGTGTGTGTCAATTTTTTTTTCTACTTTTATTGAATTTCCGTATGAATCCACACGATTTGTGTTACGTACACCATCACATGTCTATATATATACATTGTGTGATGCGTTCATACATGTATAAGTGTGTAGTAGAGCTTAACGCGGCAACGTCGCTCGTCAATTGACAATTAGGTGTTGTCGGGGTCAATTGGTCCCACGTTTCGTCACCCAATTCGAAGTTTGCTCACGTTTTCTACGAAATTATACTCGTTCAATATATACACACGGATATATCTATACATACAAAATCCTCTATCAAAAACGAATTCATATGTAACGTATGGAAATTGTATTTTCTTCATTGTTTTCGTGATTGCATTTTAGAATAATAACACGTTCTAGTGTTGTGGATTTGGTTTTTTTTTAAGGCTACACATCTGTTGTTACCTACTGGATGAGTATTTGAAATGTACTCTTATGACATTCGTTTTCTTCTTTCGTTCGTTTATTGTGAATTAATGTGAACATTCAGTGTAGGGTGTGTTATTCAGCAATAGAATTTACTCTGTCTCGACAGTTTATTTTTGTTGCATCAATTATGACAAGGAGGTTCGGTTTATTTTATTGGTAAAGTATGAGCACATCGATATATTGAATGTGAAAAAGTTTCTTCGTATGTGTACACAAGCGTTAACTGAAATTGATGGTAGATATTATGTGGCATAAATGACAGTGAAAGTTACGATTATATGTCTGTATATATGTTGGAAGAAAGTACTTTTGATTCATAATTTATTGCCAACCTGATTTGATAAATCAAATTTTGGGATTTCAACATTCACCGTCGCGAAATTTTTTTTGTCTTTTTTTTATTATTGTTACATTGGCAATTCGAGAGTTGTTGTAACAATTGGAATATCAGGTTGAGCGATACGTTGAGTTGGATATTCTGTTTCATACCTCAAACATCAATTTGTTCATGGTTGAGAATTATTTTTGTTATTGACTGTACTTACACGCGGATGTTGGAATGAATCTTGTGGATGTGAGTGTGTGTTTATGTGTGCACGTAGACACTCACAGTGCCAGACATTCATGGCAGAATGGCGACACATGGCCGGTCTTCAACAAGTGGTGGTGATGGTGGTCGTGTTCATCTTCTTGTTGGAGGTTATTACAGAATTGAACACACACAGACGAGTTTTCTGGAGCTATTTAATTGGAATATATACTGTGAATGGTTGACAGGTTTGATGAAAATTTATATTCAATGTTTTATTCATTCGTTAAATATTCTAAACATAAATAGAAACATCGAATAGCTGAATATTCATTCGAAAAATTCTTGGGAATGAACTGAAGTTTGGAAATATTTTGTAATGTGTTGAGAAATAGGAAATTGGTGTTCGAAATTTATTAAAAGTGAATTATCTCTTTCTCATTTTGTTTATATCAGTTCGGATGTATTTTTTCTTTTGTATTAGAGAAGAGTTTTCGTCCGATTGGAACAATTGGTTTCTTGATTTTTTATCAGGATTTCAATGTAGATTGAATATGACATCGTGCAACCAGGCTCAATTACTCATTCCACCAACTATTCGTGCGAAATCGTTTTAATCAAATTGATTACGTTGATATAAATCAACGAATGACACGATTGCCATTAACTTTATCCACTGTAAATTCTCTCAACGCAGTGAGATATTCACATGGTCGTTGAGTTATGGCGCGGGATCGGGAGAGACGTCTGACTATATATGCCAACTGTAGACATGAGAACCCGACAAAGTGAAAGAGACAAGTGTGTTCATGTATGTATGGATGTATACGTATGCATCCGTTTCTATGTAGAGAGTTACTGGGAAGGCACGAAGGTCAAGGCTCCAAGCTGTCGTGCCAAGAAATTCACGCTCCGTTACCGCATTATATGCATATCTTGTACCAATCTTGTGCGAAAATTTTCATTCAGATCGCCAGTGTCTTCACGAATAAATCCGGCAAAATTTTTATAATTGGAATATTTTTTTTTTTCCAATTCTTCTCTTTACGTTGCATCCCAATATATTTCAATTAATTTTTGACAATTGACAGCTGACAAATCGGGCCAGGAGTTTATATGAAGAAATGCGTTGAGAGCTTGTGGTAAATATTTTTGTGTTTTTGTGTGTGCGATTGAAGATTCTTGGAGAATTGTCGGTAGAATAATTCAAGTTTCGTGACCTGAAAGATGGAGACATTCTTTCAAGTTGTATAATCGATATGCTCTTTCGTGTGACATGTCAACTTGTGATTGAAGATTTTATTGTTCAATGAATGATTCAATTGACCTGTCAACTATTGAACTATTCGTCAAAGCATTTACTCATTTATCATTGATCGTAATGTGACACGATATGTTTAGGTGTGTGTTTTGTATTTGAGAAATTTTTTTGTTAAAGTATTAAAGACTTTTGTATTTGAGAAAGAGACGGGGCAAATAAATAAATGAATGGACGAATGAATTTATGTGTACGTTGGGAATTAGCGTGAGCAAAGTTACCTGAGAATATAGTTAACGAGACGCAAACTCATTGGACGGGACGCCAGGATGCACCGATTGTAATTCAAATCGCGGCACGGTATGTGGCCACGGTGTACAGTCACTATCGAAAACGTCTTTGTGCCAACGTGCAGTGGTGCTCATTCCTTCACTCATGAATATTTTCTTCTTCTTGTGTACGCTTGATTTTAATATCACGATTTTCAAATAGTTTCGCAATTTTTTTTTCAAGTTTCTGTGTTTAATTGGTAATGAAAAGCCCGGAAAAATTGTTTAATTATGTTTTTGTGCGGTTTTTGGAAATAAAAGTAAATCCATATTGTGATTTTTCAGAGCAATCATGAACTGATGTGGACACAAATTATTTTCAGCAGGAAATAAGCGAATTTTTGATAAATAAAATTTATTTTTCTATGCGAAGTTGGTCGTGTTATATTTATGGTTATGAATATGAAATTGATGGAAAATAGAGTGGGAGAAAATTGGGTTTGTTTTATTAAAATGCAAACGCCTCGGAGAAAGATAAATTTTGTGATGGAAAATTGATATTTGTTCAAGGAATTTATTCGTCTCTACTATTTTCTCGTCATGGTACTTCCACGTTTTTAACTTTTATAGAGTTGCAACGACTGAGATTATTTCAAAGTATCATCATGAGGATCAATACATGTCTGGAAGACATATGAACATTCATTACACTTAATTGTCGTTCAGTATGATACAGAAAAATATTTTAATTCAACTCATATTGTGAAGCGTTTGAAAATGATATAGTGTTACAGATTTCATAGCAGGGTGTTATGTCGCCTGACGTCCAACGACAGTGTTATTTTTAGCGTTGGAAGCTCTTTTAGAATGTTCACAAAGTTATACACAGCTGCTGGGTGGACGTGATTCGCTTTACTTCTTAATGGAATCCCACGGCAACTACTTCCTTTCCCTCTCGCATATTTGCAATTCCGAACCAACTTTATTTCATAATAGTTAATGTGTGTTGACCTAATTGTTTCTCTTTATTCTAAATTCCATTTCAATTCTCATGGATGCTTCCATTCAATTATATTTATAAAATTATTTCTGCATCACAGTGTTCATTGTCTGTCAGTTTAATGATCATTCTTGTTCAGAATGTGTACGGTTTTGTTTTGAGAACAAATTTTATTCGACTAAAAATTGATGACACTGATGTGTCGAGTTGGGTTTGAGAGTTTTTGAATAACTGATCGCACACCAGGGAATTTGATTCTTTTGTATATTTATCAGGATAAATCCATGTATCTAAAGTAACTGTGACACACAGTAACTCGTACTCACCTCGTTATATTTTACTATGGAATTGGCTCAGTTGCGGAGGGCTTTGGCGAAAGAAAAGGGGGAAAAAAAAGACATTACACATTTACAAAATGAAATTGAGTTGTTCAATCTTTGTCCCACGTCCAAATGTTTTTTTAAAAAGCCACTTGGTCTTGGCTTGTGACAGTTGAGTATGAGATAAGAGCCATCAGTGGAGGATAGGGAGGAAGAAGTACGGAAAAGTGGAAATACTATAGTAAAGCAGATACACTTAGTCAAACGTCTGAAACATTTCGTGAAAATTTTCTGTGTGACATCATTTTCACTTTCACGACTCGGAGATTTTTTATTATTTTTCACGTCTTTTCTTTCTTCGCTTTTCCCCTCTGTTTTTTTGTTGTTTCTCTTTCGTTACTATTTAAATTTGAATATAAATGTTTGTCATCAAAATGAGAGTCAATTATTTCCTGCTGGTACGCTCGATTACTCGTCTTTACCATGGTATTTGTGCCAAAATTAATGAGATTAAATTCGGTGGATAGAGCGAACGTGAAACGAGAGACGCAAAAGCGAAATTATGTTGAAGGGGAAATAGTGCGGTGTTGAGAGCGCTGATGTGGCAGGAGCCAGCCAGTGAGCTCTCGGTGCGTGTGGATATTTTCCTCACCTGTTGCCAAACAATTCCTATGGAAACAGAATTATAGTCATGATTTTCTGTCGGTATAAATAACAACTGCAAATAGATTTAAATATTGCCACATTGTTTCATGAGGTTATACCTGATATCCAATTGCGTTTCATTGTTCTCTCTATTGAAAATTTCCAATTGATTACGCGTTCATATTTCTACTGGTTCGCATCATTACCACCTTTGTAATTCTAAACAGCTCATTTTTATCATCCATCTATGCTCACAGCTCTTTTCTAAAATCAAATTAACAATCTGCGTGACGGCATTTTAAAAGGTTCAAATACAAATTTTAATTTAAAAAATTCCACAATTTTTGTGTGTTGAATTTAGAAATGTGATGCATTTGAAATTTGGCACCCTGTATTGACTTTCACTACACTTAAGTTGTGACACACTGAAACACGAGTTTAACTAAAGGTTGGCTTCGCTCTTTATCACATCAGCCTTTGCGCAAAACAAGCCATTGCTCCAAGGGTGGGCTGTTGCAATATCACATCGCAGCAATATATTCTATATATACATACACGAACACCCGGGGTCTCACGATGAGATTCCCATTTTCATTTACTCACACACACACACACACACACACACCCCCTCACACACACACTTTTTTTTCTCCTCTTTTTCTTGCACACTCATTTCGCTTTAATACTCACGTTACAAAAGCCGCTTTTCAATATGATAATCAAATTTCACCCAGTCAAATTCATTCAGTATCGAATTTATTGAATTAGATGACAAAATATAAAGATGGAAGTCATGCAGTGTTATTGCTGTGAAATATTTTACATCATGTAATCCACAATATTGATCACATATATCACTGAGTTTAATGGTTTGGAACAAAAATTTATAACGTCATGAAGCTTATTGGTTAAAACAGTATCCATGTTGCACCTAATAATTCATATAGTTGCATTATCGTTCGAGTTTTACAGCATTTTCCGTACCATTTAGGTTAACTTGGACGGTCTATTTTGAAAGGCTGTATTAATGTCCTCGTATATATTTTTTTTCTGTCATATTTCCTTCTCCATTTCTTTCTCTTTTCTTTCTTTCTCAAGCTTCATGCAGTGCTGGAGTAATCCTGGAAAAAAGCCACACAATGTCTTAAACTTTAACATTTGTTAGGACGACATCAAGTTGAAAAACGGACGGCAGTTTGCATTTACCTAAGAGCATCTCTTTGCGAGTCCTTTTAAAGGCTTTCTTCAAGCTGACGACAGCTTGGCTCAGTTTAAGTCATATCCTACGACCATCCTTTAGCTTCATTTCACATTTTTTTCCATCCTGTGACGCATCTGCATGCAATTAGGAATATTTTGATCATTCAACCCTACCGTTACTCTAGACAAGACAAATATACAAACTTTTTGGCTTCAAGTGATTGCAATCATAATGATAAATTATTATTTTACTTGAATTGTTTCTCATCATCATAAGTGCTGTTTTATGTTAAAGTATAAACTCGAAATACAAAATGGAATGGGAGAATTGATGTACACCGTGGTACAAATGTACAAGGCTGTTTATTATAAAACCTCAGTTTGTCAGAATGTTGATGTCTTTATTGTTGTATACAAAGTTCTCTTAAATTATTTCATATGGAAATTATTTTAAACACATGAATTAACACCAAAATTGAATTTGGATTTAGTATGTTGCATCAATTTGGCTCCAGATACGGATTTGAAGTTACTCTTGATAGTGATTTGAATTTCCGTCTGTGTTGGCAAGTGAGAAACTCACGATAAATTAGATGACGGTCAATATCAGGTGGTTTTCCGTTTCGCATTCTGATTCCTCAAAGACTTGAAGTGTGTGATGATTATTACCGTCGCACACACAACTCCTTCCTCACAATACTGAATTGTACAACGTTCGTGGTGGCAACGACGCATATATATAACCATAAGGAGGATTTCCTCTCATGTGGCGTGTTCCGCTTCGCACCAATCGGGGTTAGCAACCACGACTTTGGTCGTTAACTGTTGTTCTCGCAGTAAGCTGTATGGCAAGTGCATCCGTTTGGGTTTATTTCACAACTTCTTAGTTGGTAACGAGTTGGTTATGGTGGATGAATTTGAATTTTCTTTTCTTTATTCATTCACATATTTCAATTGATGTGTTTGTGTATAAATTCCATGCAAAATAATATTCTTGATGATGAATATGTGAAGAAACAGGTAAATGATGTTGGTATGTTAGAGATGTTTGAATTGTGATTGAAGCCTGTTTTGATCAATCAAGTGGTCACTCGAGCGTAAGTAATTATATTACGAAATTCGGAACATTCAAAATGCTGTAACCGAGCCGAAACATCGAGTTTGAATGTATGATAAAGCTCTTGAAAGTCCCTGGCAATGCTGCTACGCGCTAGTGCTTGAAGCGACCGGAAAGTAATCCGAGTGATGGCACTCAACAGCCAAACGCGAGTTTCAAGCTTGAATTAAGAGCACTCAATATTATCGTCAAGCAATATCGATAGTGAATCATCAATTCAAACATTTTCATATGGATATAACTCTATCTGGAAATTCATCATGCTACACTGTTGAATATTTCATACGCAGAGTATTCTTGGCATGACGCATTTGACAAATGTGTTTATTAAAAATGTAGTTGAATATTGATAAAAATTGTATTGACGGATTTGTGACGGTGATACGCTGTCTTTGTTGTTCCATTTGGGATTTCTCATCCGGATAAGCCGATTGATTATGGTGGTGATGCTACCGGAAGAGCTGAAGCAGAATAGAACAAGATACATTTCGGATTACATTTGTAGATTTTCTTTTATGTATTTTTACGTACTTCACGTTTTATCCTGAACATTCTCAATATTCACATTGTTCATGAGGATCCAATAAACTGAAAGTAGAAGACGAGCATTCTGCTGATGAAAAAGTTCTTCATAACAAATTTGTCGATTTTCCACGATTCAATAGAATAATTTCAACTCACCCACTCTCTTCTGTCACATTTAAAAATGTGATGACCAATACTCTAGATAGATCTGTGATTTTGGTGTAGAAAAATAAATACCAAACGAATAGAAATGTGTCGCATGGTCACATGTACACATGAAAGAAAACTTGAAAGTTGAAAGCAGAGCCTTGACACCACCACCAACTGATGACATAGAAAAAAATTTTGTATTAGATTAATCCTACTTGTTCCGAAATCCTAATTCTTTGTGAGAAATTGGATTGGAGGCCGCGGGTATTCTCGGGCTGCTGCATCGATCGTCAACTCGTTCCAGCCATATCCAACCGCTCCATTGGCTGTCCCAGGTCGCGGTTGTTGCCCGGCGACACTTGACCCTCTTCTTTTCACGCTATTACTTGTTCCACGTCTTTTTTTTTCGGCCAATGGCTTCCATCAATATGAATCATTGATATTTATTAATTATTATCTGATGTGGAGAATATGTGAGTTGTATAAGTGGAGGAGCCTTGGATGTATCAAAGGTGTAGGATAATGACTAATTGTTCGAGTAACACTGCTGGCACCATTATTCTGTGGGTAATTATTCAAGGGATGGCCAATAGCTTTTATAGAAAGCACCCCTGGCATTGCATTCCACACATATATGATCCCCAAGTCCCTTTACAGCTCACCTGCTAATTTACACAGTGACATTGGCATATGCACACGTAAATTTTCAAAGAGAATTCATGATTGGTCGTATATAGACAAAGGGGGTAGTTTCAATTTGAAATCCACTCGTGTTTTGATGATCAATGCTCTCAGTACAATATGCAACATGTTCTTTGTCATGTGATGCATAGAATAGTGATGTGATAATCGTCATGATAGATGAAACAAAAGAGTTGTAACATGGATAATAAAATTCTCACTTGTATGGCGATGTTGGCGGATAACAAAATTGTTTGACCTTATTTTATGTGTCTGCTATGCCAAATATATATATATATA
>JABMBR010009820.1:0-44621 GCA_018881525.1 Meteorus sp. PSUC_FEM 10030008
TA
This sequence comes from Meteorus sp. PSUC_FEM 10030008, assembly GCA_018881525.1. Lineage (NCBI taxonomy): Eukaryota > Metazoa > Arthropoda > Insecta > Hymenoptera > Braconidae > Meteorus > Meteorus sp. PSUC_FEM 10030008. Next base: position 3 of record JABMBR010009820.1, read on the forward strand.
TATATACACAATAATAAAGGTTCGGTACACTTCATATTCATAGTAATTATCATATAGCTCAGCAGTAGTCAGAGCACGGTTTGCTGTCGAGCGTGGAGTTTATAATTAATTCATTAGATTAAACTTCATACACGATGCACCTTGCGGTCTATGCTTTGGCTATATGCTGGTGAACGTTTGTACATTGATATTGCATCCACATATGGATGTAAATATAATTCAACTACGTATTGTTAACTTGTAATTTCTCTTAATAGTGCTGTTTCCTATATAACTAGCTCAATGTGTCACCGTCCGCTGACATAGACAATCTTCCAATCGTTAATGAGCACTGATCAATTATCAACATCATTAAAATTTGATGAAAGTTGAATCGTTAGCGAATATTATTGGCAGTATTACGAAACGGAGGAGATTGCTGAAATACTATCGAAATTACGAGGCTCATTTTGAGAGAATCATTGAATTGACGCATTGAATTGAAGACATATTCTGATATTCGGTAACGCGCACAATATCTTTGACTGGTTCTGTAGTGCTGTTCAAGCTGGTGTATGTATCACAGTCTTGGGAAGTTAGTCAAGGGTAAATGGATATAAATTCATAGATACTTACACATCCACACACAGTTGGGAAAACAATTCACGGAAGTTGATAACGTGAACAAGTTTCCTACCATGACGAGACGAGCATACAGGATATAATCCTCGTTCGAAGACGATGGCAACAACTCATTCGAAGTATCCATGCTGTATATTTATATATGTGTGAGTCTGAAATGGGAGCCCATGAGATGGTTGGAACGATTTCGATGCTCGTAAACCCACTACTTCCTTCAAACATCGATGCAGAAATAAGTAAACCCTGCACGTGCACATACTATTGGCAAACGGGTATGTATGGATAATGTTTATGCAATTTATCGTGTGCGATAAAATGTCTAACACGTCAAATGGAAATTGATAGAATGAATGGTATATTTCGCTAGTGGCTCATAAACATTACACTCTTTTTGAATTTGATTTCGACATTTTATTCCATTAATTTCAATTTTTTCTGAATATGCATCACGAGACTTTTAAGTTTATCACCAAGTTATGTTTCCGAAGTGTATCGAGAATATAATTTATTTATAAATCGAGACGATCCGCAATGCATACGCGATGAGTTGCGGAAGTTGTACATGAGGAAAATTGTGAACTTGATGCTGTCAAACTCTTTGTATACTGATAGAAAATTCAGGTCAACACAAATTTATCATAGAATTAATTGATGGATAGATCAAACTGTAGATAGTATGGTTCCTAGTTGGTGCGAGTTGTTTGAGAATTACTGCAGCTCATCGCCGCATCCACTTTATTCCTACCAACTTGACTGATGAAATTTTCATTAACTCTTACGTTGCTTTCAACAAATTTGTGTTGATATTGTTTATGCGCATGAAGAAGAAGAAATATATTTACTATGATACATCAAAGGCAACGCGGAAGAATTGGAATTAAAGTATGGAAGAAAAGATATTGATGTGTTGGTACATATTGTGTGTTGGCGAAATAGCAGTGCAACTGCTCTCAGCAAGTATTGAAACAAAACTTGGAAACATAAAATTTTACAGGACGATCAGAGAAAATGGCTTTTCAAACGACAATGGTATGGCGTTCAACATTTATATTGTTATATATCCGCTATTTTAGCTAGAAAAAAAATCCGTAACAATGTTCCAAAAAAATGTCGTGAGTTTAAATGGGAGAGGTAGAGAAATATATTATCCATGACAGATACAAAAATATTTGAGATGCTGTGAATTCAACTTTCTAGACTCAAAAAAATTCAAGTAAATCTCCTTTGTTCAAATTTATTCAGTCACGAATAAATTTAAAGATAAATAAGTGCAAACAAACTGACAATGAGAATTTATGACTAGAATCAACCAATCCCTCAATATTAAGAAGATTATTCCCCACAGTTATAATTCACACGACGTCTAGAGATTTTCCAATATGTTTGGATTCTTCAATGGAGAAGAATAATTTTTACCTCTTGGACCTACAATTTTTAATCAATCAGATGAACGAAGATATGGATTGATAAATGTTTCTTACACAGAAAATTCTTATATGTACTCATTGAAAATTTCATCTAAAATCCAATTACCTATATCAATGTAAACTTGAATGTGAAATCGATGAACTGCAGACCAGACTACTTTAACTGTATGCCAACCGGTAATCTCCTATAGCGTTACACGTTGATTGAATCCAACGGGGAACCCAGTGAGGAATTACGTTTGTCAAGGTGACCTGGATGATCTAGAAAAATGCCACTCACAGCAATTGCGTTTGCCTTGTCTGTGGGAATTATTATTCTCAATCTAAGATGGGCAGTGCTTCAAAGGAGCTGCTATACGGATGCAGAATATCTGAAAAAATCACAGCAAACCATGACATCCACAGTAATGGATTGTCAATATGTTATAACACTACCAAGAGAATAAAACTCGAATTATATCCAGGAGAAAGTGATGGAATTTGTCTGTAGTGCAGAAATCATTATTGACAATAATTTGAGGATGGAAAAAATATTGATCGTTCGACGAACATCGAAGGTAAACACAAAAATGTATGGTATGTACGTCAATTAATTTCAGACGACCCCTCGCTGAAGATGCAAACATTCCTTGATAAAATTGTATGATATATGTGGCTCGCCATTAAATGAGAAATAAATGGATGCTCAAAGAGCAATAAACTCATATAGGATGACCCTTTGATAGTATTGAGTATGTATGTGAAGAGAAATATTCAACCCTTCGATTGAATATTCATGAACCCGACGACCATTCATAAACAAATTGGTCATCGTACCGTTCGTTGAATTTGCAACACAATAAGGCATGTAAACGGCATGTCCATGCATGTGACTATATACCATCTATACACACTTCTGGTTCAACGTAATGTTTTGCTTCGCACTATGTGCATTAATGTTCCACACTTCACATAGCGATATGCATCACATCTACATATGTAACGCTCTAACATGACTGGAATAGGTGCGTTAAAAACACAATGATACTCGATTTTCCATCCAATTCACTTTTGATTGACACTTTTGTGCTTTGATTAAATCTCCAATTTAAACTGAAGTTCCCCAGTGCGCAATTTAATTGTCATAGCGTTCAGTTGTATCAAAATGGACGGATTTGATGGGGAATGAATTCATTGATCACATAGAAAAATTAATTTTTTGATGCAGTTAATAATAATGAAGTGATAGATGCGTCGAAAAGTGAAGAAAATCGAAATGGAAATGCAGATTGTACAAGCGATTTCGTCGGCCATTGAATACCTGCATTCACCATCGATACTTCTGTATTCGCAACCATTGCTAAATCCAATATTCCGTGCCAAGCATATATTGAACATTCAGACGAGTTCATTAGTCGTAATCACTGGCATGAGGCACTTGTGAACGCGATTATTAGGCGAGCACAATGTACGGGGAATGTGCCATCAGGTAGAATTTTTCTCCCTTCATTACACGTTTACATTTTGTTTGTCAATTTTTTTTCCTTCCATTTTTCTTTCTCCGCCAGGAGAAATTTATTTGTTTTTTCTGTTTTCTTATGAGAATTATATGAATATCATATTTTTTTTTACCTCTATTCTCCTTTTTGTGGCACGTAAAAGGCGGGGATCTCGAAGACTCTCTCGAGAGACCTTATACGAACCTAGGACGCGCTAGGAATTTTAAAGATGAGATTACGAGGCCTCATGGTCGTTTTATTTATGGAATGAAAATTTGTTGACTCGTTGCTTCGTTGACTGGAACTTAAAATATAATGAACGACATATAGTTGTTATCATTATATTAAACGAAATAAACATCGTCTGTATGAATGTTGCTTTTTAATTATGAGGATGAAGAGGAGCAGAGAGAAATGGAAGAAATGTGAGATGGATTGACAGACTGCACTTGCTTGATGAAACAGAATCTGGAGGAATAATTTTACAATTCCAATGTGTAGAAACCAAATACGTACAACCGACCGAGTTGTACTATGAGATATCGGAATTCAAGTTTATTCGTTAATTTTCCTCGCAAATATATAAATATATATTTAATTTCATCAATTGTGAATCAGGTCATGTTACCTGCATACTACTCATTATGTTAATTAATGGATTGGCCAGACTGTCAGAGTTTACTCAGGAACAGGGAACGCTTGCAACTAGTAATGTGCAGAAAACACCAAGCGGGAAGTATTAAAGATTTATTACCCAAGTTTCCCATCAAGCTGCAGGAGAGTCATCCGTTGATGAATTTCATACAAAATACACTTCATATATATTTACATCATCGAGTAATTATGTGATAATTAATGCGTTGGATGAAAAATAGCGCAACTGGATAAAATGGTACTGGAAAATTTATGAATATTCATGCGTCACAAAATAAATAATTCATCCTAAATTCGAGCAAGTAAATTATTATGAAAAATCATAAAAGCGATAATCGATTTCTCTATTTCTTCACCATATATTTGCATTTCTATTGAACCATTTCATATGTACATACAGGTATATGAATATCGAAAATTCCTCATCTGATTGTCAATTCCCTGTACGCAGTGACCCGAAGTACAACGCGATATCGATCTTAATGGATTATTAATGGGTTCGATTAACGCGCGCGTTGGCCATGTCTATATATCGTATATTCAGCATGGTCCCGCGTCTCGTATATACCACGCGCATGAATTTCGTACTAATGGATGGCACGAGTTCACAATGCTGCTCGTGGATGCTCCTTCGCGGAATGTCTCTGCCCTCTTAGTTGGTTTCGCCCCTTCATTTCAGTTTCCCTTGTTCAACCTTGTTTTCTCAATCGCTTTGTCCCCCTCTTTATCGTGCACTTCTCCTTCCATACTACGCGTCTCACACCTTCGCCTACTGCCAATGCCCACGTACGAGGGGCTGTGAGGAATATGGAAGGCGCCCTCATGTTGAGATTAGAACGTGCTTTGTATACAATACTCTCACGTTTGTTCAGTTGATCGTTAATTTAGTTCTCGTGCCCTCAATTTGTGAAATGAGTTAATGAAAATGAATGCTCACGAGCGATGGAAAAGGTGTCTCAATGAGTTTTGGACAAAAACAGAAATTTGTTCAACGTTGATGGAGACTTTGAAGTCCAATTGTACAAATAGTGAATAATTATGTGTTTGTAGTGCACTTTGCATCAGCCTCTTTTCAATACGTGTATTAGATATAAGTCAAGTGGGCTTGGTATGTGTGACGTATATACATAAGTCATTGTGTATAACATGTGTTCGTAATTCTATCAACTTCAACTTGAATACGGTATATTTACGCAGTGAGGCGTATAGTAGAGTTACGGGTTATGGTCTGAACAAATCCTGGCGTTTTCCACTTATGCACTTGACAATCAGCATTGTTTCAACAGTTATAAACATCTCGCTATTAAATACGAATGAAAACTTTATATAAACTAGTTTATATTGAATCGTGACGATTAAATGGATTGTTACGTTAAAATTTTAATGAATTTTTATCGCGAATAATTAATTTATAGTAGAATTAATGAGAATAATATTGAAAAGTAAATAAATCTACATGTCTGTTGTATTGGAATAATTCATGGTTTCGGGTTTGTGTGGACAGTGTTGTAGTGTTGATTAATTATATGAAACGACAGGTACTTTTGAAAAGAATAACAAATACGGAAAGGGAGGAAAAATATTTTTTTCAGAAACAAAATTCATGATTCGTGATTCAAAATATTTTCTGAAGTTATAAGGGAGAATAAAGTTGATGAAGAAACTTTTTGCACAAATTTTCAGGCTCTGGTGTCATCAAATTGGCCATACAACTACACCACTCGATTTTCAATTCGTTGGAGGACTCTCGAGACACATCGCCATTGAGTCAATCGAAAATTCTATTGAACTGAATAGTGCCCAAGCGAACGTGACAGGACGTTCATTTCATACAAAATAGAATTGTTTATCCAACTCTGCTGTATTCTCGCGTATATATGCATGTGGATGATGTTGATGTGACCATACATATATATATATGCATGTAATTGTCCAGACTGCTTTTGATGAGTGAAACGCGTAAATGGCCGTGTGAATTCTCGTTATCGTCGCACACCTCACAACTCTAAAATGCATATGACTATTATTATGTAATTGGCAGCAATGTCCCAGAAGTTCCTTCGGGGATTTCCATAACAAGCTTCAAACGATAACATTATAGAGCAACTGCATCCACCACTAGTTCAAATTGTCATCCTCCAATAGGGATAATTGCAGCAATATATGGTCCATTAATCAATAAACGAAACCATCGGAGAATCGCTTTGTCGTGAATTAATGACTATTTTCCGATTTCAATATCCGGTGGGGAAAAACATTTGTTGAGGGAACTAGAAGAACAACAAAGTGATATTGGAAAAATAATCAACTCAATTTTGCTATATGAATATGAATTTCTATTCGCAGTTTTTAATAGTTCAAATACACAGTTAGAATCAAATGAGGGAACCAATTTTATTCCCGATGCCGGTGCTATGCACAGCAATTAGCAACAAACTTATATATCGTGAATATTCAGCTTGACTGTGTTATATTCTATCCCAGAATGTAGAAATTCCACGGTGCCAAGACATTTTTTACGATGTAGAATATCATGAAGGCTGATGGGAATGTTTGGAAACGATGAATTATTTTCCTCATGCACCAAATGTCCCAAATTCATAGAGTAATTCATGAAATGTATGGATAAGTGAGGAAAATCAACATCAACTATAGAAAATTCAGGAACTTGTGGAAAATTGTGTAGTCTGAAAGAAAAGAATACATAAAACAAGAAAAAGGGATTGTCGACTTTTGAACTTTTCAAAGAAAATAGTGGAATGGGAAAAAGCAACAGGAAGAAGAAATATAAAAAAAGTGAGATGGAAATTTATCGTCAGTCTTGTGAATTGGAAACACTCGACGATTTCGATTCGCTTTAATGTACATCATAAAAAATAAATGGATAATAATGAAAAAAATTTGATATGAAATATCCGAAGCAGTGTGTGAAATGGACGAAGCCGAATTTCATATACTTCAGTTAACAAGATCTTATGAGAACGCAGTTAAGGCAGTTCATTAAAAATGAATGAGCGGCGAACATTGTTGTTTTTGCTCAATCGAAGCTAATGAAGAATATAAGAGTATGATCCATTCTACTGTTCAGCTTCACTGTGTAAATATATTTACTTCATTTTTGTTATTTCATTCTTGTTTACTCCGCTCTTACGTTTTGCTTATACAGTGACCGTTCGTCCATGACTATGCTGCCATACTCGAAATCCATCAAAAAACTCTTCATTCCCGATGATCCAACAGAACGAATCAGCGCAGGAATAATAACCATGCTGTGTAAACTTCCTCTGTATAAACAGAAAATATCACGAATACATTTGAGAAAAAAAAAGACAAATACGATTCGCAGAATAATTCATCATTGTTATTTTTGTTATTCGTCTTTTTGCTCCATTCCCATATTTGTGTTTTCATACTCTACACTAAAAAATGAAAAAAAACATGACGAAAGAAAAATCAGGTGGATCCACGCCCTAGGATATTCTATGTTTTTCTGTTCCTTCCTTTTCCTACCAAGTTTCACATTTTCATTCATGTATATGTACCCAACACATATGAAATAATATGAATGAAGTGCGAACATACGGCAGTGATGTGTACTTGTACACCTGCACATAGTGAAAGAAAATAAAATGACACATCCCACACATATTTGTGGGCGAATGAGGAAAAGAAAAATGTCCGTATTCTTTTGATTCGGATCCGCCACACCCGGAGTTTACTGATGAGTTGGCAAACGTCCAAGTGGTTGAATGCTTTCTAGAACATCTTGGCTGGCCCATTGTATAGCCACAAACGCGGGCGCGCGCGCACATTGCCCGCAGCAATTTCAATAGTTTCAGATCATTTTCGTTGGTGCAAAAATTTTCACCCGCAAAAACGTGGGCGCGAAGTGGAATTGTGCGACTTAATATGATGTAAAGTGAGTGCCAAAAGAACGAGAGTACGGGATTTCTGTTGAAAGTTAATGCTCTCCCATGAGACGTTCTTTCGGCGCATTAAAATTCACCAACTAACCACTTACGGCGAAAAAATGAAAAAGCATCAACCAACCAGAACTTCTTATTACAACTTTTATTTTCCATCCCGCTCGATTTTTCGAACAGCTCATAGAGTGAAGAATTGAAATAAGAGAATTGGTGATGCCGAGAAATAAATCTTAATACGCTGTATGAAATATACATAATTTCATAAGTGAAGAAATTGTGAATATATCAAAGTATATATAGGTTCATACTTCTCGTATTTTTACTGTATATGAAATTCATTCAAACACTCGAATTCATCTATAATACTACGTTAATGTAAATTTTACCGAAAAATTTCAAAGAACACAGCGACATAAAGTAAAATCGTCTTTTCATTCAGAATTCATTGTAAATATTTGTTGAAAATATAGGAATAATCAAGCATTCACCTTCAAGCCTGAGGACTCCGAAGACTCGGCTTACTACGATGCTATAGCTCAAGCTTCTGAAAAGAAGTATGTGTGTACATCACACAAACGGTACGCTGTCGGCGAATACTCCCGATCCAGCTGATTGATCGATTTGCTCAGAGAGCAAAGGAAAAATACAAATGCAGTAGAAATTTAGCACCATCAAGATGTCGACATTATACATGTAATCATCAGTGGAAAAAATACGAGGTTTGGATGTTCATTAAAAAACTAATTTTCCATTAAAATGAATTGCGCTCATAAAAACTGGTATTGGACAATTCGAGTGAACCAACTAGTATTCGATAAAAATTCATTGAATTAACGTAGATGTGATGGTTCTCGCCACTACCTTGTAATCAAATTTAGTTCACGATCATTTCACAAAATCATTTCTGCAAATGAATCCAATAATTGGACTATTCCGAACAGGTGAGTACATAAATTTTCGCTATGGTAATATCATTTTGTAACTAACGCTCATCAATCGTTTGTAGATCACTGGAGTATGAAGAATGAAAAAAAAACCCTGAGAGTAATGTGAATGTAATTGGAATTCTACATGACAAATTCTTTTGATTTAATTAGGATAAATACTGACAAGTATTTCGAAATGCATTGAATTTCCTCTCGCACTCTCTCAAAATATTCCATAAATCCCAAAAATTTATCCTCCCCTCTATGTCAAATTTTCTACATGTAGTATCCCACCTGAAACTCTCAACCTCTCACAACTAAAATCTATTGTTATGCACTTTTGATGATGCATATGTATAAAAATCGTTAATGTGATTCATGGCTCCTCCTTATCAATGTACTCATCTCAATTAAACAATGCCTTCCCTCGTTCATCGTTTCGAAAGGCAATTTAGCTCACACATATCGACCTCTCTTTCGTTGCATAGCACGTATCAACTCTTAACGTCTTACGAGGAGCACGAAGGGATTTGCTTTCATTGTGATGTACATGTTAGTAACCCACAAACATGTATGCAACTATCAACTATGTACCTGAATTTCCTAATATCAGTCAGCCACATAATTAGCCACCAACTGCATCTCTATTTCCATCCATATCTATGAACTATCAAGCAGAAAGTATTCTTAGATCTTTATAGAAACGAATAAAAATTGAAACGAATTGTAGACACCTCTATTGAATACCATTATTCTCATTGCAGAAGAGAATATTAATAATAAACTAATCGTTGTTATTGTTGGTTAATAGAAAGAGGAATTCCCTTGCTGTGATAAAATTAATTTTCAACAATGTCGCACTAAGTTTGTCATTTAATTAATACGATGAAATTCCGCGTTTAGTATTGTATCAGTTTGCTATAACTTTCTACGTTGGATCTTGCACATTTATAGTCGAGTATAAATTCAGGTAGATGCACATACCTCATGTATTTCTCACTTTGTATACATACTCTTCGTGGATTATAATTGCTTGAAGTAAGTTTCATCCTACAATGGTAATGTAGCATTTCCGAAGTCTGCCTTTCGTTCCGAGAGATGTGTATATTGCTGTGGTTATTGTCTACTTGGTATATATGTTTAGGAGTAGATGTACATATCTCTAAGACAATCGGAGTGCTGTGCGTGCAAGTAATCTTACAGTATCGCAGTCTGTTTGAAATGTGTTTATGTGATTGAATGTGTGAGTAACGGCAGGAAAGACATAGAGGATAGACATGAGTTTATGCTGGGAAAATCATTTCGATCAGTTGTCAATTGATGAGCACACACTGCTTGTCCTGATCAGCAACAGAGTTTGTCTGTATCAAATCAACGTGAGTGATTTCGTTCCTGCATTTGTTTTTTGTTCATTGGAAGAAAATTATTCGTCTTTATATTTTCACATTTCCTACGTTCAATATATCTAGGAGAAATGATTCATGTTACAGAAGTTTTTATATTTTGTATAAATTTAGTTATACATTCACTCTTGCAAGATCATATATAAATAAAGTGTAAAAAACATCAATTTCCCCCGCCCAAAATATGAAAACACCTCTAAAATATAAAATATAAGAATTTTTATATCGCAAATATATCCGCCATGGACGAAATAAAAAATGAAATATGGAGAGTGTGTTTATGACACGCAGACGAATCAGCGTCTCAGATGATCGTGCAGAAAAAAATATGAAACGTCAACACTTTTATGCAAAAAATCCTACATAGGTACGTCTTTATCATAACATTCTATCTCATGCAAAAATTCACGAACAATTATTCTTTCCTCCACATTTATTTCCATCGTTTGCTATAGATTTTATGCACACGCGACACACGATTTTATTCATTCGGAAATTTTTGGAGACGAAATTATTTTTTTTTCCTCTCATATTTATACCATTATCATAGAGTAACTTGTGTGAGATCATGCGGTGGAAGAGGCAATGGTGTCGTCGCACAAGTGAGTCTGAAGTAGAACACACATACAAGTATTGCCGGAAAGGAGAGAGAGGAGATAGAGCGAGAGAACAACGCGACTAATAAAAGGTGGAGGGTTGAAAATACATATAGCCATTGGTTGAACGGGGGCGGCTGCGTTCTCGGCTGCTCTTGCGGCGCTCGCGCAATGTAGTCCCTTGACTATCCTCGACGCTGAAACATCGCGCGCGGTATACACTGGAGGTGCTCGCATTCTAACGCGCGTAACACTTCCCTATCTGTGTGTGATATTCGTCAATTGAGCTCGTGTCATCTTTCGTCAGCATCAGAGAAAGACGAAACCTCGTTATTAACACTCTCGGTATTAATTTCCATTTTGTCTAATTTTTTAATAACACCGATATATCAGTGTATAAAATTTTATTTCAATTTCTGTCTCTATCCACTGCTGTTTGCAGTGTAACGAAGAGACATATAAAACTGTGCTATAAACAATGAAAAAGAAAACAACCGTAACTTTTTATCTATATAGTACGTTCTCCAGTGATGAGTTGTGATATCTAGATTGATTTTGTGATGAAATGATTGGAGTTATTCGGTCGCAAATTTTCCGCGAAGGAAAAGTTTGAGATTATGTGATGAGAACGAATATGATGAATTTCATTGATGAGTGTATTGAAAAATTATCTCAGTGTCATGTGTCACTTCAATGAAGAGATTAATTTCATCTAAAGTATACTCATATCTACTCTGTATCAATGATAAAAGCGTTTATTAAAATTGAGGGTAGTACTATAGATCGAATTATATCAGCACATCAGTGGCACGATGGGAAATCAAGATTGAAGAGGAAATAATATTAATGTCAGGAAATTTATTATTGTTGTGGTGTATTAGTATCAAACATCAACATCTAAATTAATAAATGTATATATGTGTTGTTACTACACATGTATAGATATGCGATCGAGATAATATACAAGAATGTGATCTATCCAGCTGCAAAGAAGCGATGTCTACTTCTCTTCCAACACTTGTCTGTTTTATCATTTATTTCGGTAAGTTTCCAGTCATTATACTTTAAAAAATTTCAATACAATCGTTCCAATTGAAGTAATTAACATAGAGTCGATCGACTCTTGATGGAAGTTAATCCAATGATGATGGCGATCGCAAATACTTCCTCATGGTAATTTCAAACTTGAACAGCGCGTTGAGGACACTTACACGTTGGAGCCCATGAATAAAGAGAATTGAGGCTGGGTAATTGAAGTGTATACAACTCGACACTTCTCTTTTCGCATTCTTCAATAATTCTATATAGTAATGAAAATGTTCAGAATTGAATCGAATATGTCAAAACGCAAAGGAAGAAAAATGAAACAGCGACAATGAAAATTCAATGAATTGATTATTCCCTGTTCCATTCGATTTACGCTGTCGAGAATGTGCAAAGGATTGGATAATTTTTTATTAGCCATTGGTTGTTCGTATTTCGACCTTTACTTTCACCAAAGTGACAAACATGAGCATCAACGATAGCCCTAATGATTCAATTGTTCGCCATTGACGTCACAGAGCGCTGTTGAACACACATATACAGATGAATATGCCTATGCAAAGAACCATCAAAGCATACCACAATGAGTTGGTTCATCGTTACGAAAATAACGTCTCGTTAGAGTCAAGTATTTCACCGACACTTTTTTACAAGGACATCATGCATCGTAACCGAAAGTTTGTTCATATATAATTTTCCATTGCAATAATTTTCTGTACTCGAGGTCGTCATTTTGCTCCTGAATTCCAAATAATTGGAAAACATTGTAATAGTGATTGCAAACCAATACTCATTCAGATTTATCCTTGTCAGCGAATGTCTTTAAATATTACTCATATACTGAATCACGTAATACATCTGAACGCGAAATGAACCAACCATGGGTCAAGTGAATCAGCACAATTGAAGGGCTTGAGAGAACTGAATCTCACAAGCAGCGAATGTGGACGCGTTCTCAAATGTCACCCTTAGTTATTGTGTGTTCGTGTAAATTTTCCTGTCTTTTCATTATGTCACTTTTCAATGTCATCATCTCATCACCTCGTTTACCCTTGCTTATGTTTTTATAGCCATTTTCATGGAATTACTTTTTATATTCACATGACTAAATTGTTCTGATATTTATCGGGATTCATTTTGGTGATTAACAGTTCCAGAAAATTATATGATATGATATGAAACGAGACATTGTTATATATTTTGGGTCACAAAATAATCGGATTATTCGACGTGTTATTCATAGATTTACACAACACAATGTGTCCATAGTCAGAGGTATATTCGTTCATTCTCCAGGGGAACAAATAATTGTGCATTATTACTGCTCGTCATTCTTGTACCCGGTCATAGCATCGTTGATCATTTATTCAAATACATACACGAAAGTGCACACATTTGTTACGTTAATGAATTGATATACAGCATAGCGACTTCAGTTTTTCTATTATTGGAGAGATGGAAGGAAAAATAGAACAGAATGGAATAAAAAAAAATTGTAAAATTTAATAGAATTCGAATCTCCAATGTATAGAAATGAAGAAATCCTTTGTACATACCAAGTATGAAATAGATGGAAATGAAATTGGACTGAAATTTCATCTTGTACCGAACCGCTTCACACAAAAGCCGTGCATGACGCATCGATTACTACTTCACATATCAACACATGCCGGAGTGTTTGTCATGTACCCTTTCTCTCGTTGATAGGTCAAAAAGTCATAGGACTACTATTGGATTTTCCCTCAATAAACACACTCCATTTTTTCAAGTATTCATAACATCCAGCCGAATTAATTCACAAGACTCCATTCCATTCTTTTTTTTATCGCTAAAAGTTTTGTTTTAGGATTGGGGAGGGAACTTACAATAGTTATCTATTTCGGGTTAACTGGACACTGCCTACTTTTTTGGATAAGCGTTGTGTTGGATAGCACGAAATGAAAAAAAAAGTTACATAGAGGAGTTGCAAATGGCCAAAAGTTTATATCTCTTTATGTAGGTCTCCCCCTATTTTTTTCTGTTTTGTCTCTTCAGAGTCGAGAGAGTGTTTCGGTGAAATTAATGTCCAGGGCGCAGCTATCACATTGCTTTTCAGTGTAGTTGTGTGTCGGATACATTTTAACCACTCATCTAGTACATACACCCTCATATACATGATCATAATGGGTCTTTTATACATAATCATTTGCCCGACTGAGTTGAAGTCCAATTTAACCAGGATTTCCATTTCCCATTTTCAATTTCGATTTGTATCTTGCGTTTTGTGATCACGTTATCATACATGCAATATAATAGTTATACGTTTGATTCCATTTTTGGATTTGTCAGTAAACTATCGATTCATCAAAACTGGTTCAAATATTATTTTTTGTTCTTAGATGAAAAAATTTATGATAATCCTAATTTGATAGTAAATTCCTAACTCGATAAAATTTGCATAATGTAACACGTGTTACAGGTGGCGCTGTTACTTGTCTTCGGAATTTCCGCACGGACTTTTTGGAGGAATGGCCAACGCCTGGAACTGGACCGCACTTTGACACCTCGATGCCCTCCAATTTCACGGGTCTTGTTGGCAACGCTGTTGACCTCGTTTGTAAAGTCAAAAACCTCGGTAACCGCACCGTAAGTTTCAGTCGTCGTCGACTCGAAAAGTAGTGACGAGTAATATAGTGTGCACACATACAATACACACAAAGGGAATGAACGAGAACATGAAAATCACTGAATCTTAATGGAGAGGAAATGTTCAGCTTTCGAACAAGAACAACTCTTTAACATCATTTTCCTGTATACTCTGTGTTTAATGACAACACCAGTGACTGCTTGACTTTCCAATTTAATATTAAACATTCCGACCAACGTCAACGGTTTTATAAGCAAAATAAAGAAATAAATCTGCTAATGACAGCGGCAAGAAGATAACAAATTTGAAGAACTTGGGAGAGCATTCTTAAGAGTCTTGAGATCGGAATTAATCATTTTTTCCAACGGGATTTGCATCTATGTATGCATTTGCAGAAAATAACTATTGTTGAACCAAGAATTTATCCGATATTCCATTAATTTCTTCATTCCTTGTTCCTTTCCCGACATCAATGTGATAAATAATTCTGTGCATCCAATAAATTTTTTAATCGGAAGTGCTCTATTGATATGAAAGATCTTCGTTCGTTGATATTTTATTGATGACATTTCATTTCATGTTTCCCCATTTTTTCTTGTTTGCCTTTTTTTTTATATCAACAAAAGCGCCTCTTACATCATTCAACGAAAAACGTAACGAGAGAATCGAACAATTCTGTTTCCGTCTTGATACTCCCTTGAGGAAAATTCCTCAGTGACACTGTCGGTATCCACGAGTGGAAGCAAGAGAGAAGCTTGAGGACGTTTGCTGTATTCAACGATCGGCAGTGACGTCGAATACCACTCCATCGAGACATTGGAAATCTTTACATCGTCTTCCAATCTCTTCCTATTTTCATCTAAGTCACCGCAGCTTTTCTTTGGTTCACTTGTATTTCACCTCTCCTTCCAACTTTTTTTTGTATTTTTCGTTCCGTTCTCTCGTCTTTTATTGTTCTCATCTTTCCACTCGAATTCCATCCGCGCGGAATACACTTTTCTCACACTCCACGCTTTTCTTACTTTTATCAAAGATCACGTCTCAATAAGCGTCGGATGTAATAACTGTAATGCAAAGAGTAGAAATCCAGAAGACACAATGCACAGTTGTTCATGAATATAACTATATTGCCTACATGTATATGTTCATACATGATGGTGAAGGAAAATAAATAAAATACATACAAACACACTCTTTGCACACACAACCGACCTAGATTGCAAGATTGGCTCTTCGCGTGTGCTCTCTTGTCTGTTGCCTATACACACATTTGAGACAAATACACACTCCCGTGTGCATAAAACTATTACATTTATATCATGAAGATATAAATATGTGTGGTACATTTTCGAGCACGATCATTTTTCTCCTCGGTAGATCAAGTCAGTCGGATGGAAACTAATTGGTACTGCATGCAAAAAATATTGGAACGCTGAAAAATTCGGTGAATTCTCTGATCAAATATGAGCGAGAGCTGGACAAAGTCCTTTTTCAATTCCAATACCTGTACACGATTCGGATGATTTTGACGACGCTTTTTTTTCTCATTATGATATGAGTTGATTTCGTCATGTCATTTAACAGTTGAAGAGAGTTGAATGATTGATATTTGATTGGATGAATTTTGCATTAATTGAGGATGTGGAGTTGCAAACTGAACGTGAAGACGCGTGGGAAATCAATAATGAGAAATGTTGCCAAGAATTGGACGAGCCCTCGTGCTTTGGCATAGGTGTGTATTTATGGATGTGTGGATAAAGAGAAGAGAAATCGAAGCATTCATTGCGATTCAACCACTGTGCGGTGTGCGGTGGAGAAAGGATCAGGTGGTGGGTTAGAAATTGCTCGGGATAACCGCATTTCAATACTTGATTTTGCTTCATCATAAATTATAGTTTCATGTTTTTGTTCGGCAGACGTTGAATGCTATTCGTGTTTTGTTTATCAAGCACATTTATCGTGAGATATATTTTATCCACGTGTATATTTCGCGTGACGAAAACCAAAAGGTCGTCTGCACTGAAATTGCACAGTTTGTATCAGAATATTGAGATATATCTTTACAGCCTCTGGCAATCATCAAAATTATTCAGACAATGCGTCAATTTCCTATATAGTCATCCCATTGCTAACTCCATCAATACTCTGAACTTTCCGAACGATTTGATACTTCTTCATCCTCTTAAAATTCGGAGCGGATGGAATTGCACGGTCCGTCCTATCATAATCCAGATATCAATGACGATCCTAGCCTAGGAACTCTTATCGTCCCCTGGTTCCGACCTCGCAATAAACATAAACATTATTTTCCCGTATTCCAGAAGCGAAAGAAGAATAGACCATTCATACGATTTGTGCTATTTCTAATTCTGGAAGAGTATAAAGTGACGCGAACGACCTTTGGTTTTTCGCCATGCGATATATTAAATATTAAAACACGTAGGTGAAAAGGGAATACGAGAAAATGGGTATTTTATTGTACAGTATATGGATGAGGTGGCTGAGCGTGTACAACAAGATCGATAAATCGCAGGTACGCTTCAGGATCCCATTAATCTCTGGTCGCTCTTGCACGATGCAAGTAATACATACACATATACACATCCATATAATTAATCATACATGTATGGACAATACTTGTGAAAGCGAGAGATAAAACACGCTCGGAAGCCTGGAAAATCAATATGAAACACTGAAACAATTGAACATGTAATGACAAAAGAACTTTTGATGAAATAATGAAATTCCATAATTGAATCACCTACATGAATTCAATAATTGCTTTATTCATATTCATAGGTGTCATGGGTGAGACATCGAGACATCCACTTGTTGACGGTGGGACGTTACACTTACACAAGCGATCAACGTTTTGAAGCACATCATCATCCGCATACTGAAGAATGGTCTTTGAAAATCCGTTATCCACAACGCAAAGATTCTGGCGTTTATGAGTGTCAAATATCAACAACTCCTCCAGTTGGATATCCAGTATATTTAACAATTGTTGGTAAGTGATTGAATCGATAATTCCAATTATTCATCAGCATTTCAAAATGAATAATTAATTGTCACATTCTGGGAGCTCACAATTGATTCAGTGAAGTGAATGATCAAAATGTCACCCGTATGTCGTCAACACCTACGACATAATTGCACGACCAGAGACACTTGACCTGAACACCTAACCAGTAAACTAGTGGACCATCGTGATTAGGATATAGAATATATCGGTTGTACCACAGACTATTTGCATTAAACACAGTCTATATCTGTATATATATTCTGAGCGACCCTTCAGCAACCACACTGTCAAACAAGCTCTTACAACAAAAGTGGTATCATACAGTGCAGTAACATGACAATCATATGAATAAATAATAACGAATAAGTATTCGAGCAATTTATGAGATCAACATCCATGTTCTCATCCCAAATATGTCATTGGGGATTGGAACGATATGAATAGATCAATAAATATAGGAGTGAATGTTGAGATCGATGTCATCTTGAAGTTCAACATGGTCTAACTTGTATGATTAAGTATCATTAACTAGGAAAACCGAGGCATGTTCAGAGTGAATGCAAACTATGTCGGTTGAACTATTTTAGTTCTTGCCTTGTTAAATAGGAGGATGTTGTTGATGTCTACTACATATTTGTACAAATTTGTGTGGTTTTGTGTGGATATTTTACAGAACCTGAGACCATCATTGTCGGTGCACCCGAACTTTATGTGAATAAAGGCAGCACTATCAACCTGATCTGCCTCGTCAAATACGCCCCAGATCCACCGCCTACGATGGTCTGGCGTCACAATAGCGAAGTGAGTTTGCACCCAAACTGCGTTGTCATCATACTCTATCTATGTTCGTGGGTATAAGTAGACACGTAAGTCTCGACAAGTCTACCAAGCTTGATCGAGAACAATGAAATTCACTGATGCACTGAATAGAAGTTAACGTTGAGGAAACAAAGATAATCGCAAAAATAATCAGAATATGGAGATGAAGTTGGAGGAAAAAAAAAAAATCCTGTATAAGAAAGCGTTGGGTGAAGCTTGAAAATTCATTTTCCACTGTCTGCATCGTGTAAATAAATTTTTTGGACGCCTCTTGTAGCTTATACAACACCAACTCTTTCTTTCTCGCTACTCACGTTTCCCTACCAAATTGCAGTTGTGAAGCACAGGTGTGGAACTTGAATGAAGAAGAATATGAGAGAGGGCATGTGCACGAAGGGTAGTCGTGGTATATATATCTTATTGAATTCACATGTGCATCGCATAAAATTTTCCATAGAGATCATCTTCATGTCCAAATGTCTCAATTCTGCTTCGTTTCCATCTTTGCTCTATGTGCAGGATATCAATTTTGACTCACCACGAGGTGGAGTAAGTCTTGTAACTGAGAAGGGCAAGGAGACATCAAGCCGATTAATGATACAAAATGCAGTAGCGAGTGATTCTGGTGTGTATACTTGCAAGCCCAGTAATGCAAATCCCAGCAACATACGAGTTCACGTTGTGAAAGGTATTGATGATATCAATGTATATATTCAGCCGTTGACGATTTGAGTTTATTATTTCTATTGAGTTTGATGCAACTTTATTGGAATATTCGTTCGGTGCTTTGTTTTGTTCTCACTCAATCAAATGATAATCCAATTTTAGATTGAAAGGAATGAATTGGAATATTTAATAATTTGAATATTTATTCGTGTCCCCTTTCCTATTTTTCGAATTCATTCCCTGAATTTGTTTGCCATTCTATTTACTTTTCATTTGGATTCATAACAGCGGTATACCTTTTCTGGATTTTTTACTGCATTGCATATTTTATGGTCTCAAAAAAATAATTATTAATTATTGGATTTCTCCTCTTTTTTTTCGCACACTGGAATAATTTACAGATGAGCATCCTGCGGCAATGCATCATGGCGATGGCGCTAATTTACATCATGATATTAAAAAATTTCGTTATTTGATAATTGTGTTAATTAATATATCGATATTTATATGAGATTTACATATATAAATATTAAAATTCATTACCCACATGCGTGAGAAATTGAGTTGACAAAAAAAAATAATACTTGTGCAGGGTAAACTCTATCTATCACCAATTACGCATTTAATATTGTGACCAAAATGAAAAGAAAAACATATATGAATGAATAAATGAAGTCAAATTCTAGATATCGCCTCGGCACAATAAATCGAATTAAGGATGTGTTTGTGTGGATGTATTTAGTATTTTGTTAAAGTCCATCGTTAAAAAATTTTGAATTCTCATACGCCATCGAAATCTATCAACAAAAAAATTGTAAATAAAATAATTTTATGTACATATCAATAAACCGAATGTCTTTTTGAGTCAATATTGATGTGCTCCATTGATTTAAATTCATTCTTCATTCCTGACTCCATTCATGGACAACGCATCAATGAATCGAATAATTGCGTACCAACAATTTTCATTATAACACAAATCCGAGAAACTTCTCATGCATCTATCGTCATTGAGGTTTATTGTGTAGGTCGCATAGGCAATTCGAGTGATTTGATTGAATCTACAACCTTGGAAAATCCTCGTCTTCAAATCATGGTCGACGTAGTCCAAGCACGGAGTTGCCTTTATCTTCATGAGGTGTGAATACTCCTTTATCTTTCACTTCATCGTTGTCGTTTTTCTGTTGGTGCTCCGGATCTGCATGCAATGTCATTGATTTACCAAGCACAAAGAGGCCGGGACCATGATACGGATTGAATTCCGAAATACTTTGTTTGAATGCGAGTTTGAAACCGCCTGTATTCGCATCAGGATTGTTTGGCAGATCCATAATGACTGGAAACACAACAGAAGGAATAAAATTCATTTGTACAAACTATCGCAATGTCTCGGTTGAAAAAAAAACTCTGAAATTATAACAACAATTGGGAACTATTCGTTTATTTTCGTGTAATATTGTGATAGAGAATGCGAAATGACTTATGAGACATCGCTCAGAGGTGAGCTATTAAATAAAATCCAAACTTCAGCACAAAAGGGGACCATTCTCAGGAGTCTGGTTCGTTTGATTAATGGCCAATTCGTGCCGTCAATACACATACAACGAAGACATCTAGTGCTCTGGGACAAAGTTCAGGAATCTGCGAATAGGCGAAAGGCTGAAGTGAAAAGTAACAGGCTGGGAAATGAATAAAAGTTAAGGAGCCATAGAACTTTACTTCCCAGCACAACCTACAAAATACGCCCGTCATTTCGCATTGTCTATTCTTATTCGTTCAGTTAATATTTTTATGAATCAGAATTGATTCGTTAAAATGTTTTCAAACCTTTGACGAGACTTTCGAGCACAGAATTATACAACCGTTGAGTGATTCTTGAACTCGGTGGATGCATGCGTGGGTTTGTATTGATTTCAATTAACCAAACGGAGAGGTCATCCAACACCATAAAATCCGCACCGTAAAGCTCAAAACTGCAACGCCTACGATCCAAGTGTTCTTGTGCTGCTAACATCGTCAGCACAATTGCCTGCGACATTTTTGGATAAATCATATCGTGGTACGGTTCACCCTCGTAACCTTGTGATCTGAAAATGAAATATATAATTGAACAAAAACGTTTTTTGTTGATGATGCAACAAAATTATTCATCCTCGAAATATGCAGTTTGATATGCCGCTTGAATTATTTCTCTATCACTGAAGTAATATTGATAACCAAAATGAAAGAGGAGGATAAATTCTCTTCACGATCCTCTCAACTATATCATGAATATATATTTTCGGATTGACAAAAGCTGCAACAGGATTACTTCAAATATTCGTTTAGTTTCATGCAATCCCATCCCTGATCACGAATCGAATCCGTCATTTCATCATCAAGATTGCCATGTCTTCGTCTTCGCCGTTTTTCGTAATCGTATTTTTGCTGAATAGCGGTATTGCAGAGATGAATCGCTTCGTGGTAGGTCTCAAAACTATATGGCTTTGAACTGAATCGAAGAAGCGTTTCACTGTGAGGGCAGAAAAAAAGGAAGGTCTGTAATTCAAATATACAAGTATATGTCGTCGCGTTTATTCAATAACATTCGCTGATGTATTATTCAGAGAAGGTAGACATATACACACATTGAATGAATATATTTATGTATATGAAAATATGCATTATTACTCAAACATCCAAATAGTCAAAGGGAATGTGCTCGTAATGAGATACCACAGACGAATATCAAACTTTGTGCCATGTATGAGCAACGGTTTTTCTACAAATAAACAAAAATATGAGATAGAAGCAAAAATGTATATGCATATATCATCGTGATTGAACAATATTTTTTCATTCTTTTATTCTTTTTTTTTTCGTTTTATTTTCCGCCACTCGCTATGAATGGGAGACGAACAAAAATTATCATATTCATGAGGTAACAGGAGCGCTCGTGCTACCACTCATGTCATCTCACCAATGTACTTCTGCACGATGAAATAATCCTTCGGCTTGGCCTCCACCCGTCGAAATATATCTTTGACGCAGTGTGATATGCTAATTCCCGAACCGCAGCACAGATCGCTCGGTTTCAAGATCCAAATATTTCTCATTCCATTGAGTTCATACTGCGAGTCGAATTCCTTCAATTTCCCCAATATCACCGTCGCTGACAGGAAATATTCCTACAGATGAAAAAGAAAGCAAAATATGAATGTGTAATATTGGGATATAAATTTCGATTGAAGAAAAACAAAATTTATCTCTAGCAACAAAATCATATCAACTTTTGCAGCTGAAAAAACGAAATTCACCTCTAATTTAACAGCAGTGTTCTCACCGCAACCTGAAATTCCTTTTTCTTTGTGTAACACTTGGGAATAATCATCCAAAAATATTTTCCATTCATCTTCAGATGGGTCTGTGGTAACATTCACTTCATCAATCTTCTCATTTTGCTGCCTTGCTAAGAATACTTCACACTGCCTCACTGCAAATTCAAGTGTACTGAAAGGAACAGCCTCAGTACCAAGTCTTACAATGCTTTCACCGGTTTGGGTTCGTGACACGAGCCACTTGAGAAAACCAGCCGCCGCAGTGATACGAAAGTCGTCCAAAAAGGCATTGGCTTCACGACTTGGATTATAACCCCTTGGTATTTCAATGCTAGAGACATTACTTTCATAGAGCCAATGGGCATCCTGCAGTATATGAGCCATACCAAGCTGTAAGATTAGCCATTAAGAAGACATTTTGATCTGTAAAAGTCTTGTTCATTGCACGACAAATTTGTGGAAAAAAAGGGTGTATATTACCTTTGATGTATAAATGGAAGATCTCTGAAATCTATTTAAGAGTACAGTATTTTTCAATGTCGAGTCCCATTCAACAAAGTCATTTCTGCAGTCCCAAATAAAATCGGGTGGGATGTGTCGTAAAAAAGCGAAAATGAGTACTTTTTCATTCAATGTACCGTCATTTTGTCTTATATTATCCAATAACTTTGAGTCATTGTCAGGAAAGCTACTTTTGTATGGTAACATTCGTGTTTTCACGGATTCGTATTTCTGTACCCAACCTCTTTGCTGAAGTGCACTCGACAACATTGGCAAATCTCCACGAATCAAAAAGACTTTGTGTTTCTGAAAATTGCAGTGAAACCTTTGAAACATTGAAATGAAACTGAGAAATGAAATAGAGGAGGAATATGTGAAACAGCGACGAAATTTTGATTTCATTACTTGGAAAGAGAAAAAAAAATATCGAATGACATGATTCTACCCTGACAGCCCTTTCAACTCGTGCTTTAACAGAGTAATAGAATTCCTTCCTCTTCCATGTCTCTTTGCAGCATGCAATGGATCCAATTACTGTTGAGCGAACAGTTTCATCCACGTTGGGCGTATCCACTGAACAGCATGAACAACTCTCGATGGGTGTCTTTAGTGAAGTATCACATTGAAGGGAGTGCAAGTTGTTCTGCGAGTTTCCGATGAGTTTCTCAATTCCAACCAATTCATCCGGAATCTTTGGATAGTCGAATTTATTGTAGGGATTTATTGGGCTCTCTTGCCGCGCAAGCATTTTTACTGATGAGGATGTAGAAGACGGTGGTGTTGGTGATACTGGTAATGCTGCTAATGTTGCTGATACTGCCATGTTATAGTGTGACTTCATTTCCCCGTTTTGCTCTACTGAAAGCATCAAAGAGGGCTCCGATGATGGTGCGGTTGCTTCTGATGGCGATGAATCCTCTTTATGTATGATTCCACTACCGCGTTGACCCTCGATGAATAAATCATGGCGTTTGGTGCTCGCCCTTGCCAAATGGTTATTCAAAAATTACAACACTGTTCACTCGAATTATTATGTACTATCAGCTGTTCATAATCAATGGGATGAGATAACTTATGTAGAGAATATCTAAATATCATTATCAATATTTGTTCAATATGATTGAAAAAGAAGGACAAAAAACGAATGTCAACCGACATGCTGTACATTAATTTATATGCATATCTGTTGCCTTTCCATATATTCATCATCGCTTGGTTATGACCTGTGAATTTATTTACTGATCGTTCGAAAAATGGTGAATTTTTTTTATGGATTATATCTGCATGTTAGCAAGGAATATATATGTACATACCGATTTATATCGGTGGGACGCTTGGTCGTGCGCTTGGGTCGACGTCGGGTAGACCTCGTGTGTAAATCCATAGCCGATAATACTTTATCACTTGTATATCATCGCCAACCATCGTGTGAAATCGAAATACATTGAATTTCATTCATTTTATTTGTATGACCGGAAAAAAATAACAATAAAAATAAAAATAGCGATCGAAAGGACAGAAATTTATTGTTGAGATTTTCATATTTTGTCAAATACTTCTTTCTGTCATGTTTCCAATCTAGTTCAATCTGACAGCATTACGCTCGAAAACATTACGAGAATGAAGGGAAGTAATTATTGATATTTATAATTCGACTTTGACTCTACTTCTTTTACATGTTCCCAACTTGCCCTGGTGACATTTACCCATAGATACGAAAACTCTTCGCAAATGCAATTAGAATGAAGAAAGATTTCGAAGTGTTCCGTATGGAAGTGGTTGTAATTGCAGATTGAAACATCGTGAAATACACATATACTTACCTCTACACTCGGAGAAATTGGAGCGTGCAATGTCGTAAGCACAGTTCAAAATCGACGTCAATGTTTTATTGAGGTTATGTTAATCTTCTTCATCAGTATTCAAAATCTACATTTTAATGACGAAATTACTGACCTCCCTCATAAAGAATCTTTCGGATTTTTATACAGTATGTCGAAATTTTGTCTCATCTTTTATGCACTGACTGTTCATGATATCAAATTTTCCATAACTTCTGTCGTTAATTATGATCTGTCGATTTAATGTTTGGAAATTCGAAAAAAAAATGAATCAGAATTGGTTCAATTGTTTTGAGAAGTCACAACGAGACATACAGTCGCTTCCATCACGAAATGTCCACAATGGAACGGCGACAACACACATACAGATCTACCTGCTATATAATCACATCTTTTCATTACTTCTGACGTAACTACAATATGTTTTATGAGTCGTGCAATATGAAGAGTATCATTCTACAATCGAATCCGAACGAAAGTACACGGATTCAAACTTTATATAATTATAAAGCTACGCAAACCAATCTCAAGAATACAAAAATTTGATATACCCCAGAGCTCTCACTGCATCTGGTCAAATATGAAGCTGAAAATTTGCCTATTCGTTTATTGATAAAGTTGCAAGAGCAACCTAAAATCAATATTTGCCAATTCCGCAGACAGAATGATCGTGAATGCACAATTCGTGATTTGCATGTGAATAAATTCTTGCCAATAGCTATTTATATCATGTTGCAATTTTCAAACTCGGAACGTATGCTTTAATTCAGAGATGAAACTTTATAATGTTACAATACTGTACATATTAGAGTTACATGGGCTCATTCCTATGCTGCCGTTTCCGCTTCTGAAAGTATACTAATTGTACTTGGAATATTATAGAGACTCTTTGTTTATCGATGTATAACCGTTAGAGTCGAAACTGCATGAAGCCAATTTGCAAGTCTGTTATGCGATGGCAAAGGAGAGCAAATCCACCTTCACTATCGGAACTATCATCATTGCTATTGTATGTACGCCCCAGATTTCCATTTCCATTATAACTAAATGTATAATAGACATATTTCGCTCGAAGCGTTCACGTTTAACTACTGATAAACAATTATATGAGCTGTATTATTAACGTTTTGTTACGCAGAGAATGTGTGGGCATATTTTACATCCTGTGAACGATTTGAGTATGAATCAACTATTCTCTGTTTGATTTTGCCCCTCACATTTTGTGAGATTAAAGATGAATCCAGATTGGCTTTGAGCTTTCCCTTGTTTACTTCAAATGGAGTAAAAGAATCTGAAAGAGTTATCGACTAATTACCTTGAATAATTGAAATGGAACTCTTTATTTGTTCGACGCTTTCATATTATTTAAAATATGTTGGAACAAATTGCAAAAACGATTTATTTTTTCAAAATCATTAGTCAGCTATTAATTATTAACAATGAAACGATGTTCCAACAAATTGAATAAAGCCTTTCTTATCAATCCTTAGAATAGAATGTCGTCGGGTAAAACTACGTTAATTGGATCATGGAGACGCAAAACCTAATTGTACGGAACATAACTGGATCCACGCAGGAACCCCAACATCAATGATATTAAATCATCGTGGGGTGAATTAGGCATACACAAGGAAAGTTCAAATTAACTCATCCATGAACGGTTTCAATCCAATGAATACAACTCGAAACATCTCATTATTTTACGTCAAATAGAAAATCCTGGGAAACATTCCAACTGCCCTTAATTTTTTCGGTTTCATTTAAATTTTATCCGCAAACAACCAAAGTAAAATCACTCTCTGTAATGGAAACACACAAATATTATTCACATATTTGTTTTTGGGACGGACTTTTTACATATTTTATACAGATATGAAGTCATTTGTCGTCATGGTTATCTCATTTTATAGATCAACTATTAAACTTTGCAGGTTGAAAATTGGAATAATCAAATTAAAGCTACAAAACTTTATCCCCTGTGATACTGTTTATGAGATAGACGATAGTTATCGTCTCGTTCCCCTTTTTTCGCGCAATCAAGTCTGTACGTGTTCTATGTGTGGATGAATTTTTTTCAAAATTTTTCAGATGAGATATTTTGTAAACTGGTAAAGTTGAAGAAGTTGTGGTAAAAGAAAAAGGAAAGTTTACAATGGAGTCACGTCTTGGCGTGAGGTCTGTGAGTTCATTGTTGTCATGGTGTGTAGCAAAAGTATTGGAATGAAGGCAAAACCCAAGGGATACATACAAACGTTGTTGTCGAATGGGGAATTGTAGTTCGAATCATGATTTGAAATAAAGTTCAAGAAATATATGAAAAGACAATGTATCGAGCAATCAAAGTTATATCTAATTGTTTCGATATAATAATTCAGTAGACACTACTGGAATATTTAAAACGTTAGAGTTTCATCATATGAACACATAAAAAATTTTTTTCTACCTATTATAACAGTTTATTTATCACCAGAAGTCTCGACTCTCACAAGCCACCCTTTATGGACAAACAATATTAATTAAGATGAGCGGAAAGAAGATTCTATCCACTAGCGATGAAAGTAAACTACGTGACATGAAATATTATCGTTGACTATTTTTTCACCACTTATGAAACAATGTTGCTACGATCATCTCCATAATCCCTCTTCGGCTGATGTATTGTATACAATTGAATCATTTTTATACATAACTATTTTCGTCAAAATTAATAAGACGAGTTTCGGAGACGTAATGGGATCAATAAGACGGCTGGAAGCTCTACTCGAATTCACATTTATCGAAAAAAGATATGTGTATAGAAGCTTGACCTCAATCAACGAATATTGCCTTTTATTGCTTCACACTTGACTTGATTTCCCAACGATTAAAAATTTTTTCCAACTATTTATCATTCATCGAAAAAATTGCTTCACATGAGTCAATTCCGATTTTTTCTGTTCATTTTCCATATTGATCTATTGAACTAAGAAAATAGGACCAGATTGAAAAACGATTGGAGTAATGAATGGAAAATATATCCATTATCACTTGAAAATTTATATTGAAGTAAAACCTTCGTGGGAATATATTACATTTTCCATTTTGTCTTCCTCAATAGATTTCCATCAACATTGATTTTCATACTTCGCACAACCCGCTGTCAGTGTGAAATACTTCCTTCATGTCACAGTCATTTCTCAACTGAAGAAGGCTTGCACTCAAAGATAAAATGCTGTGCATTTGCATGACTGGCGTACAAATGATACCGACTTGTTCACCCCTCCAGAATATACCCGTCACTCACAAGCTCTGTGACAACAAGCGTATGTTACATGCGCGTGTAATGGGTAAAGTAGAGGGTGAAAATGACGATTGCGTGCATATCTATGAGAGAAAGAGAAACCGCCGTGCGACTCTGATAAATGTAACGATCTTTCAAGCAAAGTGCGCGAAGCATAGCATTGAGACAGAAACAATAAGTATATAGCAACTGAAAGGCAAACGAACGCAATTCCAGTAGTTGAAGTCAGTGTATGATCAGACACAGCGTTCAGATTATTCTGTTTACATTGAAACCTCACGTCGTTCTCTCTGTATCTGTTTGAAATTTCTCAATTTATTTCCATACTTCAACTATTGACTATTGGAAATGTGGATTGTTATATAGAGGTCTCTTGTGATTTTCGAAAAGCTAAATGAATAATCAAATGGAATAAACAGATTGGCTGACAACTCACTATCGGATTCAACATTATCCACTCTAAAATATATCGCGATTTTCAGTTACTCTTCTGTTCAACACGAAATGAAAATGAAATTTGATATTTTTTGATGTTGCCATTCAGATTTTCAGTTCTACAAATATGGTGAGATATATTGTCGATTTTATCCGCCATGGAATTACACACCCCGTATTTCCCCACACACATAAGCATAACAGATACAGTTTATATGTTGCATGATTTCCCCCCGGCGATTTTAAATGCAATATAGTATCACTAACGCGTTTCATGTTCTGTTTCCCTCCACCCTACTACCAACCCACCCAGACGTTCTCGTTCGCTGTCTACTATGAAACTTCATGCAGTTCCAAGTCCCAAGTGAATTCACATAGTGATGTAATGCTCCTGGGTCACGATTTGCTCCGTAAACTTCGAAATTTCATTACCATGCTAGTAAAAAAAAAAGCAAGGTATAGTTTATTTGCGTTCAATAATAGATTCAGCAAATAAGCATCAGAACAATTTGGAAATGAGACTGTGAATTTGTGGGATGAAAAATAGGAATGAAAGAGTTGTGAATACGTTGAAGCGAATACAGTGTGATCACATCAAGAATTGATCAAATTACTCACATTTGAAGGATTGAAGTCATCACATACCAGTTGAGTCTCTTAAAAAGAATAATTAATTTATCGACAGAAAAATACATCCACAGTAGAAAAAATATAAAGTTTGTCTCTGCCAAACGTTATTCATTTGTAATTATTGGTAATCAAATCTTCCAAAGGCATTCACATTAAAAATACGTAACTTATTCGAATTACACATTCATGTCATTGTGGACATAAAATCGATGATGCAAAATGATGAATCGCATCAAAATGGACCTCAGATTGAGTAGCTGTCGGAAAGAAACTTGGGAAACATTTCATGATTGATATTCAAACCCGATTCAATGAAAGATCTACACACCTCATATCTAACACTTCATATGAAAGATTGACAATTCATCATTCACAATAATTTTACCATGGTCCATCAGACTATTTACTGTGACCAAACTCTCTAAAATACTATTTAACGACTTCCAGCAAACATGAAAACTATTCATTCCTAACAGGTCCAAACACGTATGAACTTTATGCGAGTCATCCGAGGACACAATAATAAACTTTGTGACATTCTCATATCACACACGTATATAAACGTGGTACCTTTCTCGTGTCAAACATAACTCATTCCATAGTTGCGCTGCACTGCGCAAATCGTAGCTATATCGTCTCGACGACGAGAAGAGATATGAGAGAATAATATAGTTTAGAAGTGGAACATCAGGGCCTGCTCGAGACCTTAGTTAGTAGATTAGATAAACGAAACAAAGACCTTGGTTCATATACTACCTCGGATGACAACTCTGTTAATAGCTCACACATAGTCATTACATTCTCACACATACATCCATTAATGTGTCGTAAAAATGAATGAATTCCTCTAAGATTAGATATCAGCATACTGCACATATTGCTCCAAATACATTTTGAACAGAACTCATATCAAATTGTCAGCATATTATGTTTCACAATGATACATTCATCATGATATATTATGTCAGTAAACAAATCAAACATCATTAAATTATCAGAGAGGTGATTGTTGTGATCGATGTTACAGCTCTCCACTCTATTTTTCTTGCTATCAATTACAATATTTGCTACAATTCAACATTTATGAATATTCCATCAATTGTCATCAATCAAGAGCGACATTGTTTGTATTCGAGAGAAAAAGGGTTTATCATTATAATATTAATAAAATTGATGCCATGAGCATAAATTTAACGGGTATTATTTAGACTGCTGAATTGATGCAAAACATAAATTTGAACGTTTTCGTTTTTAATTAATAATTCACATGACGCAATATTCCTCATGATTTCGTGTACTACAATCGAGAGCGTTCAGGAATATCGTCACGAAGTGTTTCACTAGTGTTCCGCCTGGTATCATTAAATCCATTCGCATCCTGCACCTCATCCTCCCTCATGTTTCACCCCCTTTAACGGATTCACACTATGCGGAAACCGAGAGACAGATGGATTGTGTCAGTGTACAGCGTGACCGCGCTACCAATTTGCCGAAGCGTCTCGGGCCACCGGAATCTACTGCGTCGATTACGGGACAACCGCGTCAACTACCACGTTGGATAGATGTTTCGTCCCAATACGCAAACTTTGCATTTATCCCGAGTATCCGGAACAATAAACACCATTGTCTTCTTTATGTCTGTGCACATACACATGGTCATTCGGTGAATAAAAACTGGATTCGATTCTGTTTCTATCGGGAATAGTGAGAAATTCTGCATGCATTTTGTTAAGAATAAACTATGCGATGGAGGATGTTGTAGGAGGGATAATGATGGAAGTGGGGGTGACTGTTGAGTATGTTTTTATACTGCAGTGTAGAGATATTTCGTTGCTGGGATGAAGATGCGTTGGAGCGACGGAAAAGTTGCGAAATTTCATCAACGAATGAGAATCACATGACAACTTAGATATAATTTGATGATTTCAAACGTTCTCACGTTGCTCATAAGTGAAAGCAGGAAAATCTCCAGCGCTCAACGAGGGAAGTAGAAGTTTGAATTCTGTGAATTTACTCCTCGCTTTCTATTACTATTTTCATTCCACCCACACATGCTCTCCTCGAACATATAATTCTATCTTGTCGCACTCGCGCACATTATTCCGATGACAACATGAAATGGAAAGGATGAGTGAAGAAGAGATCGTAGGAAAACTTGCGCGAATGTTTTTGCTGACACGGCAGAAGCCGGGAGAAAATCCCCAATTTCGTTCGAAACTTTGAGCGCGCGCACCATATCTTTGGCACTTATCATGAAAGAGCAAGACGACGACGATGACACAATTCCCCGACATGCAAAGAGGATTCACAGACGATTAAACGTCACCGAAGAATTTTCCATTGCCCAACAGTTTATTTCTCACAGATATTAAGGAATTTGATAGACGATTATTATTAATCTGAATCTTTCAGTGAAGTAGGAGATGCATGAGTGACAATCATACGGCGTAAATAAATAAATTTATCCGAATTCAAAATGTTATTTCCTTTTCTCAATTCACGACAGAGCAGGAATACTGAATGACAAAGTCTTTAAAGTGATATAATTTCCTCTTTTTCGGTTCTTTTTGATCAAATGCTGATACGAATCGTGTCAACATAACCGCATAGAGTGATACGCAGAAATAATTACGTACTTCAACCAACATAATAACATATTCGCAGTATAAAAATTTTCATGAACACCGGTACGGTCGATTTCAATTTCATACTTTGCTATTTTTTATCTTAGACCTTGTCGCACTTTTTTTCTAATTATAATTTCAATGAAAATTGAATTCTCAGTAGTGCTCTCCATCATATGACGATACCCTGTATTATGTCCATTTTATCCGTGTATACATTGACATATCTGTGTGCACACAGAGAATTCTACGTTGCCTAACAGATAGTTGGAGTAATCCTCGAGACCACATCACCTGTCTCGGTTTACTCTAATGCATTTGCATAATCTCTGTACCCCCGTAAGTACATCTATATATTCTGTATACATGTAGTCTCAGAGTATGTGCATAAGACGTAAATAAACCCTCAACGAGAATATACGTGTATGAATGTAAGTATATCTATACATATATGCATGTGTATATAAAATGTAGTTTCAAGGCTTCAACTTTAGATGGGGCTTTGACTTTATCGCCGGTGTTGCTGGGCTAAAGTAGTTTCCGAAGCTCTCGACCGTCGTATCCATGGAGAATACAAAAGATATTTCCATTCATCCCTCCATGGCTCTTTGTATGTACCCCAACCTATATCGTACGCCCTTCATATATATAAACATAAATGAATATGTTTATAAATAAACATCACAGTCCTTTTCAAATTTCCCATTTTTTAAAGTCACACGGATTCAACTCCGCAACTTCGCCTCTAAGCAGAAATGAATAAATAAATAAATAAATAAACGAAAATAATTCCATTTATTTGAATGTGAAAAAAAATGGGCTAGTGATAGAGGAACTAAAAAATGTTTGTCCACTGACCAGAATGCCGAACAGCCATTCGACATGTATGTGGGTATACAATTTATATTCGAGAGTTTGTCTGTGTGGATGAACTAGTGCGTGAAAATCTTTTGATGTTGCTCGGGAAAAAAAATAAATATTCCACGATATCTCTGGCCTCCAATATTTTTCAAAAGGAACATTAGTGCGCATATAGAATTAATCGAAAAAAATATGGCGAAATTATTTGACCACATCCGCTAGATAAATATGGCTGAGTAAATATCATAAAAATTCTCAAGCCGAGATTGTGTTCGAACTTGTATTATAACTTTATGAGACAATTATATTACTATGAGTAATTTGATTAACCCTCCATTAGATGAACATGTGCTTGTACCCATTAATAGACCAGGTTCGTACTCTCGAGAGGATCATTTTCGCTCGGTGTCCATGTCAAGGGTGGTAACACCTCTATCTACCATAATTTGTGATGATAATACGCGAATTATACACGTGCTACATGTATCAACGTGTCGTATTCGTACTCGTATGCGCTTATATACGTACCGTCCTTATCCTCATCAAGCTACAACTAACAATTGTACCTATGTATTCCCCCTACCAAAAAATTATTATTCCAACAATTTTCACACATGCAGTATATGTTGTACACGAGAGCATATTCCTTCCATCTCAATGTGAATATTAACCATAAAAACTGGACATTTAAAAAAAGATAAAGGCGAAAAATACGCTGATAACGCATTTAATCTTAAGATATATGTCGTGTCAAGTGCATAATTGAGCTTCACAACTCAACGGGTGAAGATTATCTGGGAATATCGTGACTCGGGTCACGTACGTTCCATGCGAATATACAGCGTGTACCAGTATTGACTTGTCTATTCTAACAGAAAGCTTAATAATACACAGTGACCAATAGATGGATTAATTATACAAAATTTACCATAATAAGCATCATTCAATAATATAGTCCAAACAAATAGTGACATATGCCTCAAACCAATACGTTATCCTGAATAATATTATTTGTCGTATTATGTTCACAATTCCATTGTTGTTGGGAAATATATCAATGCTGCAGGCATATTTCCCAGTCATGAAGAGTCCATAGATCATTGTGGAATGGTAATCAGCATATCATTAACTTCGCCATCCGAAATGATCCACCCAATATACTCTTAACCGCATGTTCATCAGCTCAAATGCGCATTATATTTCGTCGACAAGGTAATATGCTGTTCTGAATTCCCTTTTGTTTATTCGTATGACATGCTCGCACCGTACAACATGCGCACACAACACCATGGAATGAGTGATGAAACAGCAAAAGTAGAAGAGAATCGAGAGTGGAACTCGTGCCCACTCACAAATGCATGCAGAGAACGATATTGAACTGTTTTTAGGGTGATTAACTGGAAAATAATAGGAACGCGGAAGGTCACAATAGACTTTGTTTCTATGCCCGTCTCAAAATTCATGCACGTATGGCATTGGAATATCCAGGATTAAAATTACTGCAGGAGGATTTTCAGAATTCGAAATGCCAGTTTTTCAATGCGTGTTTACAAATGCGAGTAATTATGTGTTCATGTGTATAAACACGGATTGTGATGGTTAGAGTGAATCAATTCAACCATCTAGCAAGGGACGTTCAAGATTGATCCAAGAGAAATGTAGTTGAGAATATAGAGTGCACCAAAACAACCAACTTCTGAGTTTCGAGTTCTCACAACACTTCTCGCTTTCTCTCCACGCCTATCAATGTTCGTTTCTTCGTTCTTCTCACATTCGCTTCACATAGCAGTGGAAATTACTTTGAATTCGCTTTGTTCCGTATCCATTACCGGCAATCTTGCGAGCTCTTACCAAGCTGTGAATTCGATTCGCCGCCTCAAGACTATAAAGGAATATGAAATCAGCCACTGGGGTATGTACAGTCTGCTTGTTCGCCACCGGGCGTCATCGGCACACATTCTATATAAGTCTGTACCTTCTTAACCCGTAAATATATGTATACGTTTATAAAACGTATGAGGTGGAGTAAGATGGTGTGCCTTTTGAAAAGCATTGTTGTGACGCCTGAGGGAATGGCCGTCGTTGTTGGAGTCGCCAGATCCAACGTCTCGGCGCACGCTCTTAATGGCATTCTCAGTTCGTGCAGTTGTGCAGAAAAAGCATTTCACTGTTTTTCCCCCATTTCATCCATGTGCAATGGCATTTCGCATCACGAGAGCGACATCTTGTCATTCTATATACAGAAACCAGTATGTCCCAGCAGAAGTTACTACAATTATTTTCATAACGATGATTATTCGAGAATACGTATTGCGAATACCTTCAGTGATGTAAATGTTAAAAAATAGTTTTTTTCCAAAAAAAATTTCTGAACTGTCCTCTCCTTCTATCAATTTTCGAAAGTTTACGACTCCCACCCAGTACTGCATTCCGAATCGATTCCTATCCAATTCTGTGTTCGATAATATGAACACAACTATTTATGAATATAAATTCATAACTGAAATCAGAAGCTTTGTATCATACACATTCGTACTGATATTCACTAGGAGATAACATACCCATACAAAACAATCTTTCCGAATAGGAATTGACAACAGACTACAAACACCCATACACCCTCGCACATATACATTCGTATCCAATAATAGACATGCATTCCACCGCCACTATTCGATATGTAACGATCCGTGCTAAGATACCAACATCGATAAACTAGCATTGGAATAGTACAACACATCCCACACGCTCTCTTCCCCTAGTACCAATTTGTGTATATCAATGTAGATGTTAGTGTAACATCTCTCTAACTGAAAATTTCTTGCCCTCGATGTAGATCTCTCCTGAATCAATTTATCAAAAATTGCAGCAACACACAATCATTGTTAAGCCCTAAACTGAAACGAATTACCGAAAATCATTGAAAACTTTCGAACTTATGTCTATGTCGGGATTATCACGTAATATAGATTTTCGTGTGGTGAATTCTCCTAATCAGTATAAATTTAAATGCACACAGTGTAACAAGGAAGTAGTGAAGTATTCCAAAGTTTCCATTATGCGTTGAGCATTATCCATGCGCTATCGGTAGAAATTACTTCCGCTTTGCCTCCTACACCTACTTCAGCTCTTGTGCTACTTCCCTCTCACCTCTTTCCTTTCTATCAGTACACTTTCCATCACCTTCCCTCACCATTTGCGCCCTGAGGGATTCATGCGAAACTCGGTTGTCAGACTTGTGTGGTCGAGCGTGAGAGGCTGCTTGTTGGAAACTGATACGCGCACAACACATATATAAACCTACCGAGCGACGGTTTCAGTAGCGAGTGAGTACGTGCCAGGTGGATGTGCTCCAGATGGCGACCTGTAGGGTTATATACCTTTCGTATCTTCTACAATATCACATTGATCCGAGGAATATTCCGTAGACATAGACAGGTACACGAATATGAAAAGTTTCAGGCCTGCAGGGGTGCATTTTCAGATGGAAGCACCTCTTTTTCTCACGTCTGCACTTGAAAAGAAATATATGCACACTAAATTGACAAGTAGAATTTCGGTCAAATATACATGTCATGTTGGAGGCCTTTCCATTCTGATGAATATAAACGCGGATATATTGATGCCACGATCGAATATCTATTTGGATTTGCAATCATTATCCATGACGAATTTGATCATCAGTGGATGCGTATGGCTATTTTGAATGCAATGTATTTTAGAAGTGGAGTGGAGTCAATGTAACTGTTCGCGTGTTACTCCTCTCGTCGATACCAAACGATGAAAATTTTTCCTTGTTCAAGTTCGCGTGTTTTTCTATAATGTTATACGACAGCACTTCGTGTGGTACCAATGTTCAGCTCGTGACTCCTTGACATACCTTTCAACTTCTACCTTCTACCATCTTTTCTTCTTTTTGTCATTTGTTTTTTCGTTTCTTTCTTTTGGTTTCTCTTATACTACATTCGTTGGATCCAAGTTTTTGTAGTACTTCGCCATGCAAAGTGGCCTCTCAAAAATTCATCGAATGCAAGTCAACTGAATGTACACATCACCCCTCGAAACTATTTTCTCGGCAATCTTTTCACTTTTTTCTCTCCTTTTCGTCCTTCTTCACTTTAGTTCCCTTACTTATTCACTTTTTTCATCTGCTTGTGGGGAAGTCAACTTATTGACTTCAATTGGTCATTTACTTATTTTTCTATACTTCCGATGCCGGAATAATCTGGGGATGCTGGGTCAGATCGAAGATCTGAATCGAATGTCACTTAACATAGAAATATTCTGAAGTATTCTGGATAATACTGTGTTGTCTCCATCCACATGTTATCGTCACATTTTCCTGTGATTTGGTGGGAGTATATTGGTTCATGTTTCCGGAATTCCAGTTCATTGTTTTTTTTTTTCCAAGTGCGGTGAGCCCCATGGAATCTTTCAACTTTTGAAAAAATAAATATTCTCTTCACGCCCTACTGGTTAGAAAGATATATATAATCCAGCGATGCTCGAATAAATGAAATATACTGAGAATAAAAAGCCCTAGTACAATCTCCATAATGAGCGACCGCGAAAGGAGGAAAAGTAGAAAGATGAGAAGGAACCGAAAGAAAATAAAAGAATCGCTGAAAGGCGAGAGGTGAAGCGTCTCGTGCCGCAACGACGTGATGACGAGCTACTACACTGCGTGACACAGCTCTCGGCGAGAAAATGTCCGTGGTGGTTTTGTCATCGTTGCCGTCGTCGTCGCCGCTCTAATGTCATAATTAAAAACGAGAAACGTAGACGGAAATTGTTGGGCGTTGAGGTGCACGCCGGAAGTAATTTAGAATTCTTGTATTCCATAGATGACATTCATTTCGCCAATTTCTAATGAGCAGTATTATATGTTTTTACATTAATGAACTCTGGAGATGCAAAATTACTAATTGTAGAAAAGTATCCATTGCACGTGCGGTGGTTTTGAAAATAGCAGAGAAATTTGATGAAATAATATTAATTGGAAAATGAATTCCTTAATTGATTCGCAGCAGAAAATCACACCATGATAAACGTTGCACACTAAAAACGTTTTCGTTTTGACGAGGCTTTTTCTATGACGACAGAGCAGGAAAAAAAAAAGAAAATAAAATGTTACACGTAGCCCACAATTTCCACGATGATGCACCGTGTTTTTACATCAAAGTAATGCGTTGGCTGAAATAACATCGGGTTTAATGAAAATCACTGTAGAAGATGAGAAGCTCTACCCCATTTATCCACACAGAAATGAAAAAGACAAACGAAATTCGATTTATCTCTTATTTTTCTGCGAATTTATCCAAGTGAGAGTAATAATAATCATCTACATCAACTCTGAAGGCTTTATAAATTTCTTTCAAGATGAATTCATCCATAGTATTGAAAAATGTCATTTTCTGGTGACGATGAGAACAGCGGCTGCTACCAATTCATCAATATGTATCATAAACACGATATCCCATATTTTATTTTATTATGGATAACAAATGGAAGTCATTGTTTGTTTTTATTCACAAACATCGGAATTGTCCGTAACTAGCATCGACTCATGGAGAGACTTGCCGCCAAGATCGATTGCTTTGCCAGCCCGCATTCGCTTCCAGAAGAAAGTTGGTTTAATGAAGAATTGAATCCTATCATTGGGATATGTATTCAATGATGTCCCCTATTTATATGATAGACACATGAGACTGCGCTTGTTGCACAGTGTAAAAATAGAAATAAGAAGGTGTAAGCATTCTTTTAAAACCATAACTACCACTATTCTCATGCCCATTCGAGCTTTATCGGCACGTTAAAGCCCCACGTCGTGCAATGACCGCAGTAAGTGGAATGAAAAAAAGAAGTAAAAAAAAAGGAAGAGGAAAAAGTTGGATAGGAGCCCTGGTATAATGTTCACGTGGGAGAGTCCACTCGATAATTTATTTAGCCCATATAAGCCGAAGCACCGGAAGAGGAAGAGCGAAGAAAGAAAGAGAACGATCCAGATATATATACACATATATAAAATATATACATATACAAGCTTATATATATATATATGAAATGTTAGTGGGAGAGAAAAAGTGTACACGCCATGAGAAAATTGTGGGGCAATAGAGGAGTGAAAAGTTCCATAAAATGCAGTACCATAAAGCGGCGCACACGCTTAGTTTTCGTCGAATATACTTTAACGTTGGGAGACGATCAAACTTTCACCACACACAGAAGCGTTAATAAGTCGTCGTGGAAGAATGAGAGAAAATGAGCAGAGCTCTACAGGGAATTAATTTAGTAAGATTATTTAGTGCCGGTTTATTGTATGCTTTGAAATCGATTGAAATTGATATGCGTATACTTATACGGGAATTTGTATTCCGGATGTTCATTGTGGAGAATAATTTTTTCTCCCCTTGAAATCACATCGAGAGTTATATATAAATTGAGATGAAAAAAAATATATATTCTCGAGGAACTCATCAACCTGTCTGAGATGCATTTCATCCACTTTATATATTCAGTACACTCAAGTTTCGCACTCTCATCTCTATGGACAAATGTAGAGGGTGACGACGACAGACACATTAGAATCATTCGATGGCCCTCGACGTGCACGCACGCAGTCAAGATCCCAATTATATTCTTACCAAGCACATACGAATGTGAAATGGAGAGAAGCCGCCCTTCTGTCTCTAAAATTCAAGCGAATATGTACGGTGAAGTTACAGGGTTAATGGTAATGTGACGTATTTTGGTTAGGACGTAACATGGTATAACATTATATGACAAAATCTGTTGCTTTTGACCTCATCCACAACTAATATTTATAAACAGATGTTGATTCACACGACAAAGTTTGATGATATTTCGTAATGATGGAGCAAACATTCGACACTGACGCCATCACTGGGACAATGTTATTCGTGTGTATTTGGATACTTCTTATGAATTCGTATGCATTGCAAAATTCAAACTCAAATACACTGGATGGTGTTTCGATGATACTCATCAGATTGAAACTTTACATTATTATATGATCAATTCAGCAGAGTACGTCAAACGTGACGACCAACCTAGCTCTCTTCATACTCCATGCATGTATTTTCTCATAGATCCGATCTGAGCCTTCAAGGGAATTAGCTGTTGTATATGAAAACGTCCATGAAAAGATGTAGAGGGATGTACGAAATGCATTTCATCGCTTTGTTGAAAGGTTTGTGTTGGGATAATGAGGATAATGTTGGAAATGGGGAACTATATCGGAGAGCATTTCAATGTATCATATCAACATATGAATCGCCATATCTGTGTTGGAATTAATTCAGTGTGAGAACAGAGGTCGACTGCAATATCGACTTTGCACAGTAGACGAAATATCAAATTGGACGGCTTCATAGTCTCTTGACACAAGTGCAATTAATTGTTTTATAAGAAAGATAATGTGATTTTATGTTGAGTTAACGTAATTGCCTTTCTACAGCTACCGAGATGTTCGTATGAATGTACTGGCTGCTGTTGAGTATGTCAATATGATTAGTTCACAACTTGTTTCATTTAGAAAATTATGAACATAAATTGTATTCACAGAGTTCGTCGTCATATATGGAATTTCTAAAATTATCTGTAAGTATCAATTCCATGAATAACTGTGCAAACTCA
Organism: Meteorus sp. PSUC_FEM 10030008; assembly: GCA_018881525.1. Classification (NCBI taxonomy): domain Eukaryota; kingdom Metazoa; phylum Arthropoda; class Insecta; order Hymenoptera; family Braconidae; genus Meteorus; species Meteorus sp. PSUC_FEM 10030008. Next base: position 40,359 of record JABMBR010009820.1, read on the forward strand.
TTCATTGAATGTGATAACTGAATTGAAGTTTTCAACATCGGTGGGTACTAACTTTTTGCCGTTGGTGGTAGATTGATTTAACAGAAATTAATCATGAAAGAATGCTTCAATTATAAGTTCTGGGGGAAGAACTGCATGTTGTGAAAAGTCTCTAGTAGAAATATTTTCACTACGTAAATGATGAATTAAAATTGAACATTTTCCCATTCGGTTGGATTTTAGTCCAGATTGTTATCAGAACCCTAATCAATGTCACGCTGGAAGTTTGATAATGATTTTTCCAACACGTTTTTCTTTCGATTCGTTCCGAAGTATTCAGGGAAAAAAGATTCCCCTGCAAACTCTAACTAATTCTTGAAATTATGACACCATCTATTTTATATCTCGTTGATTCCCTTTTCCCTCTCTGAACATAATAGGAGTCTTTTAATGGAAACAATAATTATTATACTTTACGTGTATAAATACATTAATGGTAATTTGGGCTGAATATTTAAGACCGCAGTGGGATAGATAGTGAAAATGAGTATACACCGAACACTATACCAAATACTGGACCAACGATAGGAGTTGAATCCCAGTGAGGATACGGCAGTACACGATAAATGCAACGAGTGCTCGTTCAACCTTATTTTTCGGTGGAAAAAAGTTTCCTCATCAAAGCACAAGAGAGAAGGAACGAAGCACTGCTTCGTAAACTTTGACTGGCAAATTATGGTACAAGTAAAGTTATAAATTAAAAGCGCTGAGGAACTTGTACAAAATTAGAGTTTCCGAGATTCGCTTTATTATTTAGCTCATTATTTTTGTTTCAATTTTTCACTCCACGTTTTTTTCCTCGTAATGGAAAATCTATTGAAACTCTCTTTCGCTTCTGTATCAGTAGAATAGATCGATTCCAATGTCCATACGCAGGAGCGAGATTTGTAACAGTGACGAAACCGAACAAAAAGTTAAAAGTGGGCAAGTTCGATCAAGATCAAAGTTTCGAGGATTTTTCAGTATCCCTCAACAAATAATGACTCCGATGCAGATGTAAGATTTTATTTTCATCGATATTATGGAAAATCTCGGATGACTGGAGAGTCTTGTCAAGATCCCGAAACAAATTCGTTCTGATTGAATTCCCGCTTACAAAAGTGATGAATTCCTTTCACATCATTGATAAAATGTCAAATTATATAAAAGATTTTACTTATAAACAACATGAATAGCACGAAATTAGTCCACTATAGCAAACTATAAAGAGAACTTCAAACTGTATGAAATGAGAGTATAGTGCGGAATTAACCGACACATCAAAACTTCGGTAGAATTGAAAAATTGAAATTTCCTACTCCAACAACTATAGGCAGATATCGTAGTAATTTGTTCCTCAAACACGCGAATAAATATGCTGCTGGGCGCATGTTTTATATATCCATTACATAACTTCAACTGAATTAGAGGGTGAATATATATACATATAGTGCGAGCGCAGCTCTCAAACAATTTATAAAAATTTTCGTCGTTTCTGAAACTCTAAGCTTTTGAGAGCTCATTAAAGTTTCTGGGCCGCAAATGCCTAAGGCAAGTTTAAGCGGCACAACGCGATGAAAATTAGCTTCGGGGAGGCAGCTTAAGACACGCTCTGCTCACCGTTCCACTGCATCTTTGCTGACATTGAAGAATTGCACATATTAGGGCAACAGTGAGAAAGCCTTGATGATATGTATCAACTGCTGCACACACGCTACAAATATTGAATAATTGACAATGAATTGACAATGAAATTAAAACCACAAGGTACCTGCAAACCAGATGAAGTTGATTAATGATATCGTCAGTCAATCACAATTGTGGGAGAGGTAAGAGCAATTCATTCATGTCCACTTGAATCGAGAAGAACATCGCAAGATGTGGTGTAACTGTTCGAACATATGTGACACACAATATCCATCAAAACATATCAAGGGTTCAGATATTCTGTTGAACGACGCCCACTCGTTTGAAATATTCATAAAAATTCAATTTCATCTTTAATACCTATATAATAATATTGAAATTTCAATATTCTAGAGTCAATTGAACTAACTGCATGCTCAGCAAGTTTATGGACAAATAATCGAACAGGGGAGTAAAAAGCGGGCGAAACTGGAGGTTTTATAAGACCGGAACGTGTGATCAATCTTCCCGATGGTGAGGTCTAGCGTGAAAACAGATAGCGTTTTAGTATAGTACTAATTTTTATAGAACGTCGTATAAAGCATGAAGCAATTTTGCTGGGATGCGCAGGCTGATAACACGCGTTCTGTGGCAGACCCACGCCCGCACCTTCTTAGCGGAGAAACCCAAACGCCATCCACAAGGAGATTCTCTTTGTCTCCTTCGACCCGAGTCTTACCCCATAAATCCTATAGACTCGCGTTCATTTCTCTCGCTTTCTCTTTTTTTACATTCACCCTTGGTCGCGCCCCCATTATTGTATATAGAATTGTCGAATGTTCTCCACTCTTCGATGTTTCTCAGCAACTTTTCCTTTCATTTTTTCCTCTCCGTGAAAACTTCTGAATTAAATTCTCTGATATTCTGTTCACTGGCCTCCGGAGATAAAAAAGAGAATCCCTCCGATGTTGAGAATACAGAATTTAGGGTGTACACCCAAGATCAGATCTACACTGTATCTATGTACATATACGCAAACATTCAAGAATATTTTTATGCTTGCCGTTTTATTGCCGAAAATCCACTTTGAAGCTTAATGTAAATTTTAGTTTGCGAATCACATGGTTGACAGAAGAGAAGAAAATCAATGATTGACGAATCATCTCGGATTTGAATGTCGAACTGTACCGTGCGCCATGAGAGATGACCATGACGAATATCCAGCCACATAAAATGACTCAACGCTGAAAATAATAATGAGTATGGAAATCCTCTCAAACAATCCGAACCTTCATTCTAACTACGATGTAATCTGACCCGACTGTTCCTCTCATCATGATACTCTTCAACGTCACTGTATACACAATCGTACAGCAAAGCAGCTTGAGGATCTCTACAAACGCTCTACAAAAGAGGGAAAAAAAGATTTGTAAACATAGATAAAAGTTTGAATTCGTACTGAGTGCCGAGAAAAAGGGAAAAAATTAATCGGGGAGAATGGCGTGAACGATAGAACGATAAAATAAATTGCATATCACTACGTGCCCGAATTTCATATTGAACAAATCATGGAGAGAAAAAATCGTAATACTACTTGTTCTTGATCGTCATTCAAGTCCGTATCACTCCCTCAATGATGCTACGATTCATTTAGATAAAACATATATAAGTCGGATTATGTATGATGACGATGACGACTGTACTATAACCCCCAAATACTAAATATGCTAATGAGTTTCGACACGTAGGAAACCAATAGTCATCAATTATTCTGAATAATCGTATGCAAATAGGACACCAGTGTAGGCAATTAATGTCACTATTTGCGGAGGCTTATCCCTCATGCACTAAACGTATATACAAACCTACCACGCGACTCCCCTGCTCCCACAATTCTCCTCCCTCTACACCCACCAGTACAATGGTATATTTGTCGTCACATAACCAAGCACACTGGGAATTCGACAAACACGTGATACTGATCAAACCTCGCGCGCACTCCAGTCATGTAGGTCGCGGGGTCGTAGACTTGTACTGACGCACGTCTGCTAAAATTCACCTCTTGGTACAACTACATCTACAGGAATGAATAATATATTGACAGTCGAAATATCACCGCATATTCGATTGCACAGTTTTGCCAGTTTAATTGAATAATTAATCGAGCTCCCATCCTCCTGTTCCTCTCTGGATGTAAATGACAATTTTTACATTTCAACTAGGCCATAAAAAAGCCGTTCTTGATAATGATACCTTGACGATGAACAGATATAACGAAAATGAAATGCAATTTTTCTGTGGATTTGCGAGCACATAATTGAACGAGGGATGAGATGCTTCCGCTCCAATGTGAAGATCTTTTACCTCGCTCATTTACTCACATTCCTCCGTACACAGAGCCGCGGAATGTAAATGAAAGAAATAAAAAAAACAATTGGAATAAACAACAGGAATATATACATATATATTCGAGTAATTTATATCAACCAATATATCAGTCTCGACCCTTTTTCTAGACCAAAAGGAATTATTTTGTGCAGAAGTCCAACGTTGGATTTACGTGCTCGCTGTATTTACGATTGTGTCGCAGCACATGGCATGTGCAAATATATATATATA
>JABMBR010009831.1:0-28027 GCA_018881525.1 Meteorus sp. PSUC_FEM 10030008
TTATTTTTATATTAAATTTTTTTTCTTTTTCCATTTATCAATTCACAGGTGGAGCATGCGCACATATATAATTTGAATTATTGGATCCACATTTGTGTGTCGTGGTGAATTTTGGAGCGAAAGTTTTTGGACGAGAGCTCATTAAATAAATGTCCGGGTTTTGCGCGTTGCGACCTGTACAGTCAACGGCGCGTTCGCGTTAGCGCCTATTTGGCCAAAGACGGCACATCATTAAGGAGATCCTGAAGTCAGGTAGTTGGTTGCATCTGATAAGCCAATACCACTATACCATACACGCTACCAAACATTTTGGTAGAGCACTGTGTGTAGTCAAGGAGAAATACAACATCAGACAAAAAGTACGGCGTATGAATTTTGTGAAATATTTTTTTCAGTTGTGTCATTATTTTGAAAAATTTCAAGTAGTTTTAGGTTACTTTTATTAAATTGTTGAATATTTTGTTGGTTATGTTACCATTTTGTAAAATTTTGAGTAGTTTTAGGTTACTTTTGTTGAATTGTTGAACATTTTGTTGGTTATGTCACCATTTTGTGAAATTTTGAGTAGTTTTAGGTTACATTTGTCACAACAAAACGTTCATACGTACATACACGTATTATTTGTTGCTATTTAAATATGAAAAGAGAGAGTACATCTGCTCTTTGATATTTTGTCTCACACTATTTTGTTGCATCTGTCTAATTGACATTGGTGGTCACGTCGTATGCTCACGACTGGTTTAATTCTCATCTTGATCATGAACATAGACAGACGTGAATGACTTCCGTCGTCTCCGTTGTCGCATTTCTCATGTATAATAAAATATATCTTGGTATAAAAATGAAAGTAATTGTAAAAGTAGCCTTGGGCAAGGACTAAACATCACTGGCAGATGTTTATTGCTCGTGTTCTCTTATCAATTTACCTTTGTCTCTGTGTCTTTGTATTATATTTTATTATCAATATATAACACGTAAACTTCCTTTTTTTATTCTTTTTTTTTTTGTTTGAATGAATTTTTCTTGTGTGCCATGGGTGGAATGTGCATACAACACATCACCTGCTTCTTGCGCGTACGGCAATAAGAAAAATGAATAAATGAAGATGAAAAAGGTGGTTAGAGATCAGGAAATAAAAGACACCGAGTTGTGGAAGGGGGAGATGAGAAGTGAGAGAAGAAGAAGTTTTAAGAGGCAGCTCACGAGCCAAGTCATTATAATTTTCGGCAAATTGCCTTTATGCTAAACAGCTGCTGGTCTTTTTTCGTTTTCTTTATTCGCATCTTCACTTCTTTTTGTGTTTTATTTTTTATTCATGTATGCGCTATCAATTTTATTATATTTCATGATGTATTGGTGTGCTATGCGCGATATTATTTTTTGATGAAAAATTATAAATTTTAAATTGTTTTATTGTTGTTCGTGAATATGAGAATTGTGTTAGAGAAGTACGAGGAGTTTGTTGTAGGTGTTGAAAAATTTATTTCTTGATGTGGAAACGAATCAATCTTGATGGGAAAATTGTTTTTGAGGTTATCAATGATGAAATCCGTTAAGTGAATTATTTTTTTGATTGTTTATAACAATTTACCTTGATAGAAAAATCATTTTTTAGGTTATAAACTTCGGTTTTCGTTAGGGAATTTGTATTTTAGGTTACAAACAAATTGTCCTTGATAAGAAAATTGTGTTATGAATTATGGACGTTGGTTTTCAGTTTGTAAATTTATATTTTGTTGTATTAACAATTTACTGCGATATCAAAATTATATTTCAATGGATAAATAATTTATTTCTCCGATTGGAAGATTGAATTGCAACTTCTGACTTGGGTATTTCGGTAGTTTATTTATATTTTGATAAATAAACAATTGAAAAATGATTTCATTATAAAAATAGAATTTTAATGTTCAAAATTTTTTTTGTTTCATTATACAACTTGTAAATGTTTGTTAATAATAAATTCAGTTGAATAAAACATAAATAATTGTGTTCTAATTTATTCCTCAACAATTCCCACGCACCAACTTGTACCAAAGAACAGAATAAACAACTTGATGAACAATTTTTTGATTCCACAACAACCGAGTTTCTAGGAATTTTTGCAAGACAGTTGGAGATGGAGAAAAATTCCGAAAAATTTTAGTGTGTCACTCTCTATGACGTCATGTGATCCTGATACTTTTCGTGATTTTTACTAAAACCTCAAAAAAATTCGACATGCCACCTCTTCGTTTATCATATGCTCCTGATACTGTTCGTGATTTTTGACCAAGCCCTCCAAAAAATTCGACGTGCCACCTCTTCACTCGTCGTATGTTCCTGATACTTTCCCCGATTTTGACTAAAATTCTTAGAAAATTCAACATGCCACTTCTTCACTCATCATATGCTCCTGATACTTTCTCAATTTTTGGAGAAATTTCCTCAAAACTTTCGACGGAGGAGAATTCCAAGAATTCTCAGAATTTTATCGACGTCAAATTCTCAGAACTTCCACCGCACTCGCTCAAAATCCAGCAGAAATGTCAAATTTTTCAATTTTGTATCAGGATTACATGACGTCACAGGAAGTGGCACACCAAATTTTCCTATTCGTGAACAAAGTATCAGGATTCCCAGAATATCGAGGAGGTGGCACGAGAACAATACAATGACGTCAAATTCTCAGAATTTCCTCTGCGCTTGTTCAAAATCGAGCAGAAATGTCGAATTTCTCAATTTTGTATCAGGATCACATGACGCCATAGAAAGTGGCACGCCAAATTTTGAAAAAATTTTCTCATTCGTGAACAAAGTATCAGGAACTTCAGAATATCGAGGAGGTGGCATGAGAACAATAGAATGACGTCAAATTCCTGGAATTCAATCAATTTCTCGTTCGTCCTCGTATCGTACTAATAATTCAAGAAACTGCGTTGCAAGAGCGGGTTCTTTTCTTTTGTTTAAATAATAAAAAAAAAAGATTTTGTCGATTACACCGCGAGTGGATTTGTGCAAGTTGGAATAATAAAGTGATGGAATTTTTTCAGGATTTATGGGACAGAAAGGTAAATAAAAAAAATGCAGAACACATAAATACGTTTGAAAATAATTTATTTATTAATTATTACAGCACCATGAATGTTCATATATGTAAATTGTTGAAATACATAGAGATGAATGACAGTCTTGATGAGACCGCACAAAATTACAAGGTGAAAACGCGTGTAAATTTACTAAGTGGAGAAGACGTGACTTTTTTATGTGTACGCGTGTGAAAGTACACCGGCAAAGTCATGAAATACTCCACATATATATACACATAAACATACCCACTGCAATTATGTTTCCTTCCACGTCGGATGAGTTATTGATGCTTCGAATGTGAACGACTCCATGTACTGAGTCTTTCTTAACCTGACAAACCATCTCTGTATCCAAAATCGAAGAAAAAAGTCATCATTTCTATCAAACATCATCGTATTAATCATAAAAATAATGAAATTATACTCAACTGACGAATTAACGATGAAAAATATCCCCACTCGGTTATTTTTCCCCCAAATTTGCCAACATTTCCATTTTACCTTGAGGTCATGTTGGCTGTTGACGAAAGTTAATGGGGAATCGACGAAAATAAAATAAACAACTGAAGAAGATTCTTTTTTTTTATATTGAATAAGAATCAATTTATCATTTATTGATTTTATTCTTTTTATAATTCTCCTTTTCTGAACTCCAAAACAAAAATGGTCTCAGATATTTCTCGTATTTCTGTCTATAACCTAAAAAGGTACATGTACACATGCGCAATTTATCATTAACAACATGCATTGCTATATATTTATTCATATATACATATAATCATAATTAAATCTAATTATTTCTCCCCTAGCTTCATTCTATCATCAACAATGCGTAATCATTGTGAAATCAATTTGCAAACCTGCTCACATAACCTACAACGCGGCTCGAATTTTCCTTTCTGCACTCACTTCCAAAGTCTTGATTCATCAAATTCAAAAGAAAAAAAGTAGAATAAAGACACACACAATTACGAATTGTCTCCGGCGACATTTTGTACTTGGCATTTTCAGTCGACATAAATAACATTCACACATGGAAGCATCGTAGATTCAAAAAAAAAAAAAAAAAAAAAACCGGCGAAACATACGAAAGTGACAAATTTCCCTCACTTTTCGCACATCTGCTATGAATCTAACCGAAGAAATATTCATATACATCCACATTCATTCACATTATATTGTCAAACACACAATTGGACGTGTATGTTAATAATAAAATCAATAATTAAAGAAAGAACTTAATGTTTCTCCATCAAGGAAAAAACTTATCTGACTCTGCTTCATAACCTACAAACTGATTGGCATTTGAGCGTATAAATATCCTCAATTCTTTGAGACATCAATTCTCAAACTTAACATCATCATTCTTATTATCTCATTCACCAGGAACATTCAATCATCCTTCTTCTTGCGCAATTTCCCTTCAGTCTGTATCGTCCTGGACACAAGATCGACGCAAGCACCTAACGCAGGTCCAGTCGTTTCATTTCCTTCCGGTGTATTAACAATTTTACTCAGCGTCATAATATAACTGCAAGCAATCCTCAACACAGATAATTTCGAGAGTTTTTGATTGTGCGAATAAGCTGGAATTGAACGTCTGAGAGTATCAAAAGCCGCGCTGATTGTGTGAACTCTCGTGCGTTCCCTGGCGTTCGCTTCAATTCGCCTTTCCCTCGTCATATTTTTATAGTTCCTCTGCTGTTGTTGTTGCTGTTGCTGCTGGTGTTGCTGTTGATTGCTGTCATTCGATGATATCCCCTGAGTATCATGACTCGTTGAAAATTGTTGATGTTCAATACTCGAAAACATCAAAGGCCGTTCAAACGAACCATCAACAGACGGATGCGCTGGAACTCTTGGCACTTCATCTCTCCTAACCAACGCCAAAGGTTCCTCTTGCAATCGCGATGATGCTAAACTGTTTGACGATGACATGAGAGCATTTTCTCGAGATGACGATGGCATAGGTGGTGACGGTAAATGTCCAGCAATTGAATTCGCACTTTCATGCCTTGCACACCGTTCAATCGAATGTGTCGATGAAGTCGGTGACCTGACAGAATTTCGTCTAATTTCCGATTGTTCAAGTCGTGCAAGCACCTCTTCATGTATCCGTTGTTCATTACGTCTTTGTACTTCTTCTTTTCTCCTCCGTTCTTCCTCCTGTAGCCATTTTTGTTCCTCACAATCGACATTAACCCGTCGATCTTCTCTCATCGATTGTCCATTTTTATCTATCCGACAAACTTTCATATCATCCGTCCGCGAAGACGAGCTCCACGGTCTAAATGGCGATGGTGATAGTATCGTCTCTTCATCAATCACCGCATTGCTCTCCTCATTATTCCTCACAACATCAAACCGTCGTTTCTTCAACGGTGCCGTTTGCAATAATTGTTCCCCAATTTTCCTTGGTTCAGCCAATTTCCGTTTATTCCTCAATGAAATCGGCATTATCTGAACCTCAACACTGTCCTCAGAAGCACTTGGCGAGTGCAATCCCGACATGTCATCCTCATCACCACCACTGCAAAATCCCGCGTCTTTTTCCGAACCCGACATCGCATCACCTGCAATAATAAAAACAACCAAAAATATAAATAACCGTCATCATTTATTTCTTCAACAAGTTACAACAGGTTACAGCAAGTATACAAAAAAAGGGAAAAGATGAAATTATCCATTGGGATTTTGTTTTCTCTTTCCGTGTGCGGTTTCCAAGTTAATAATGAAGTAGCCGGCTATTAATTCTCGTTATCGTTGGATATTCTGATAAACCAGGGCAGTTTATTCGATTACGTTGCGTTCTCTTCTCTATATCCATAATACAGACACACACACACACATACATGTACATAAATATATTATACACACACGTATACATAACCTAAGCGCCATGAGAGTTATAACACAAGTTTACGATGTGCTTGAACTGATCTGAAGCCAGAACCGCTGTGTATGGTCGTGTGAATATGAAGGCAACTTCTCGCGATACAAATGGACAAGTTTGTGCGTGTCCATGCACGTTTACTGCTGTATGTACATGGACTTGTGCGAATCAGGCGCCGCACAAACACAATTTCCTCGCTTTCTCTCTCTCTCTCATTCGTATATTCCCGATATATTTCCACTGTATTTGTTTTTTTGCTCAACTGTAATGTAAATTTGTGTGAGTATGTTCTACTATAAATTCTCTTTGGCTTTCTTTGCTCATTCTCTTTATTTCTCTATCGTCATTCGCTCACGTTCGTCTCGTATTACAACGACTATTGTGTGTGTTTATATATACAATCACGCATGTGTATCGTTATATTACCTCATAATCGCGAATTGTGTTTAATTTTGTTTGAAAAGAGGGGAAGATGGAGGGAAAAAAAAGAAACAAGAAAGAGGTTATGAATTATTCATCAGTCGAATATTTTTTTCTCCACTTCCTCTTGCAACTTCTCAATTAACATTCCCTGATTTTATTTCAACACCAATTGTTGTTCATTAACGATAAGTAAAATTAAAAATTTCAATAAATGCTCCAAAATTTAACCTCAAAAAAAAAGAAGTTTCCACTTCATTATCTTTCTCATTTTTTTTCTCTTCTTTTCTATAAGAGTGAAATCCGAGCGAGTTTGAAGATAAGAAAAAGCCGGTTTTCTACAGAGCTTAAACATCACACCTGGAACACTCACCACTATATAAATATCCAATACATTCATAAACACAGTGGGATCGTAGATGTATAGCGAAGAACAGATAACGCATTCTCTCTCTATCCATTCACCATGAACACACACCTGGGTAAATCGTGTGTGGGAGTTTTTTTTTCAACAAACTTCACAACAACATACACAACACATAACACACATATACACGAAAAAAAGTGGTGGAGAAGCGCAAAAGTGTAGAGAATTGAAAAAATTATTTTATCATATTGGGTGGGATTTTATCGGGAGAAAAACGTGTTTGAACATGTCGAATGTTGACAAAGAACCGATGAAATATTCGTTGGATAATGTCTCTATATGAATACCCACAAATAAATATAGGTTATATAATTTTATATGTATAAAATAGTGTTGTATGTGCGCCGCAGGTCCTCGAGGTCAGCGACAGGCGCCACATTGACAGAGACAGAGAGTACAAGCGCAGGCACACAAACACGATCGATCTCTACTGCGTTCATAAACATCACATATCGTTCTGTCGGCGCCTGCAGGCATAAACATGCACACAAATACACTTGCAATACTCAACAATTGTTGTACACACACACACACACACACACTCACACATCAAATAAACAAAAAAATTATTTCAACATTAAATACAAATGAATTTTGTTCAAGTTGAAAATAAACGAGAAAAAAAAAACATTTAAATTCTATTGAAAAATATTCTTATCTTTCATTGACAAGTTGAAACGTGTTCGTTTTCTCATTTCTTTTCTCCTCATGTTCATTGCATCATTCAATAGAAGAGAAAAAAAACCCCCAAGTCGACTCGTGTCGCGCAAATCTTCATCACGTGTACACTTGTGACGGTCAAAGATTGATAATTAATCAGATTTAATGCTGCGCAGTTGTGTGCACACGTGGAAAGATTAACACAAACAGATCATCACTTTTACATTAGTATTAACAACAATAATTATTATTATCGTCATAATCAGTAGTAATTCATCATATTTGTTTACTATTCGTGACCTGTTTTAACCTCATTTAACTCTAAATACAACAAAAAACCGTTGTCGTTCCTGTACAAACGCGTTAAGTAGAAACGGACATTTTCGTTAAGACATACGATTAACTCCAATTACATTTTTTCTCCACTTTTCCTACTTCTGACGCATTTGTAAAGGTTACATTAGTGTGTATATGTGTAATATCTCTACATCTGAGTAAAAACAGTTGTTAAAACAGCCTCTGGCTGATCAAAAATAGCTACTGGCACATCTACATATATTTTCATACAAGTTCGTTCATGCACAGACAAAATTATTCCCGCCATAAAGGATTCAATAAAACAAAAAAAAAAAGAAATACCAAAAAATTCGCGATCACTTCAACCTGGTCAAATTCCAACAAATGACAAAAGCAGTACAACAACAATCCAAATCATGAGATAAAACACGAACTCGTCGATTTCTTGAGGTTATGTCTCATCTTTTTGTATTCTCCTATCCGGATTTGATTTCTTCCTTTTCGCGGAAACGAAACACCTGAATATATTTACAAAGATGAAGTCGCTGGCCAGATGTTGTGTTCGTTTTGCGTTTGAAATGCTCAACACACGCACGTAAAAAATGTTGATGAGTAGAATTTATATGAGAATATAAAAATGCGAAATAAGATGAAGGAGACGATGTGGTTTAAAATGAGAGAGAGAGAGTAAAGCACGTGCTGCTGGGGTGGAATTGTGTGCGTGTGAGTGGAGGAAGAGTGGGCGCGCACCAAGAGACGGTCACCAGCTGTGCTTGGTAAATGCGCGAGTGTATGGAAAAAGGAGAAAGAGGCAGAAAAAAAAAGAAACGACTCCTACGTGATGATCTTTACATTTTACTTCTTGCTAATTTTTTTTTTGCACCTTTTTTTCTTCCATTGATTCTTGTTCTGACTCATCGACGCAGATTCATTTTGCTCACAATTCGCGTGGGTATCACCATCCAACAATATTTCTTCATATTTTTTTGTGCATTTGTGCACTTAGTCATTCGCTTTCTCTGTGTTCACCGATTTCTTTTGCTCATTTCCTATAATAAATACACAAAAAAAAAAAAAACTGACAACAAAGTGATGGTAGAGAACTGATGGGTTACACCCTTGAGCTAATTAAAATCAAAAGAAATGATGAAATGACAACATAACCTAACAATAGACAATTCTTCATAAAATATAGGTTAAAAGTCGAATTGAAATGTGAAAAGAATATTTCATTAACGCACGTGTTAAAACAGTCGTGTAAACATGAGTAAATAAAATGAAAAAAACCACCATAAAACATAATTCGACATTTAATTGTTGTCATTTAATGATAATTTATTGGTTTTTTTCTTTTTCCACCAAACCACTGTTCAATTTGGAATTAAAAAAAATGTATTTACAGTCGTTGTTATTATTGGGCGTGACGCATATTTAACAGATTGCGAGGGGGATAAGAGCGAATGATGAAGCAGAAGGGTAAAAACAAGTTGAAGCGCGCACAGGTGCGAGCTTATCTGTCCGTTATAATTCGTCATTGCCGACTGATTGTTAACTACACCGCGACACCCCTCGTTTCTTTCGTTTCCTGCTCACTCACTCACTCACACACACATCACATACATAACATAACATGCTCAAACGTGCACAAACTTGTACATTCACTAAACTGTTTTACATTATATACATAAATACTTTGGTTTTAACACAACGATATTGTTTCGTAACGCTTGAGAGCGTCTGGCATGTAATCGATGTTGAGATATTCAGATTAAAAAAAAAAAAAAAAAAAAACACTGCCAAGATTTACGGAAGTCAATAAAAGTCAAAGTGTTACCATCATTTCCGTTTAACTAATTTGTGATTTATTTCAATCAATCAATCATTTTTCAAAAACTCCAACACAAAATGAAAAATCAAAGTGAGGTTATGAATATTCAATAGAGACAAAATTTTTCGCTGATCTTCATCGAATAAAATTCTAAAAATTCACATAAATTATATCACAAACATTTCTCAATCTATTTTCAAAACTTGGCAAGAGTTTTGAATAATAAATAAAAATTCTTTTCACTCTTCCGAATATTTTCCCCAGTATTTAAAAAAAAAAAACAAATTCAAGGTCTCAACATTTTTCATGTGTCCACACTGAATTCCAAGTAACTTTCATAAACGCATCGGTCTTGAACAAATGAAGCGATCACGAGAAAAAGAAGAAAAAAAAACCCAACGATGCAGGTCTAAACACGTGAAGAAGATTTTGTCAACTTCATTTTCTATTGAACGTTAAATTGTCAAAGAAACAGAAAATAAATAAGAACGAATGGACATTTATTATATTGCAGTGATTATGAAGTGAAAAGAATTGTTGAAGTGAGAGAGACGAATGATGTAGACGACGAAGGGGTCGAGTGTGCGGTCAGCTTTTCGTCTGCAACTTCGACCTACGCTGGCGCCGTGTCTGTCTCACCCAAATGGTTTTGTTCATTACCACAACACATCGCCTATCTCACTTTCCTCTCGTCGCACAGTCGCCAAACGAGACTATCGCACGAGACATAATTTCATCTCTTTCTATACCTTCGATTCTACTAATCCGACTGGCGCCTTCTCCAACAATTATGTCCGACAATGAGTTTTTCCTATTCATTTACACTCTTCAAATCCACAAATTTTACATTAAATTATTTCAATTTTATTTCTTTATCCAACTGTAAAACATGTGTGAACGCGTATTGATAACAAATTTTGTGCTTGGGGTGAATGATAACGAATGAATAAAAAAAGAGAAATAAAACGGCGGCTTAATTTATAATTATTTGCAGAATTTAATTTTCGTATTTACCTTTGATAAACGCCGACAGCTCACACGTTGTCTCCACCACGTGGGAATTCATCTTTGTTAGTGTAAAATCCTTCGAACTTTCGTCTTTCAAGTCACAGCATAAAAATTTCCCAAAATTTTTGGCACTCACAGTCAATGAAACAAAATTTTTGTTCAATTTCAATGGACAAATATTTATTTAATTAAAAAAAAAACTCCACTTTTTCACTGTGTGGTTTCTTCTCGTTTCATTTTTCAACAAGCGAATCATTTAAATCCATAATTTATAAACAATTTGAATATTTATAAAATAATTCACCAAAACTGGATTTTATTTTGTTGAAAAAAGCGAAAAGTCCCGAATGATCATCAATACGATAAATAATAACAAACGACTTAAAAAAATATAACAATTACACTGCAATATCGAGTTATATTAATCGCGCTTGATAACATAAAGAATGTTAATTCTCTGGCGCTCGGCCACAAACTGAAGACGTGAGAGGCGCGCGAAACACGTTTAGACACGTTTCGAACAGAGGGGACGAGTGAGATAGTGACGAAGTGGGGGTACGACTAGAGAATTAGGTCCAATGTGAACACTAGTGGGGGAACAAGTACGAACGAGAAATAGAGTGGGGATGCAGTGACGCGTGAGACGAGTCAAACAGTCAAGTACTGGCATGCCTGTGGCTCAACACATTCACGCGTACGCATTCACAGTGGGGGGAAAATGCACACATTGTTGGCGAAAATGGGATGGTGGGGAGTGACAGCGACGAAGCGGCGCCAGCCGTCCAAGAGTTTGGCGCTGTTTCGTCGTTTCGTTTGTTCTCCCCTCCACTATATAAAAATTCTTTCATCTCACTTTAACACATCATTCTTTCACATTGAACTTTCTATTTGTCACTCTCACTCCTTCACAATTTCTCAGTTTTTCGTCTTTTATATGCGTGCGCCCACCCAACCGCTTTCAACATTTATCCCATGTGTGTTTGTGTAGGTGGAGAAAAGAAAGAGAGAGAAATATATGCCCGTGACCATTTACCCGGTGGCGCGGATCATCTCAAGGATCTCGGCGTCGCCCTCGAAATTCCTGCTCCTTTCTCTCCAATATATTTTCACACACACACACACACACACACACACACACACACACACACGCACGCACGCGCGCACACACACACACACACACACAAACACACGTAAACATTTTTTTATTTATTTCCTATTTCTCCCCCCCTCCCCTTGTTTCTCCTTTCATTCTTCTCTCACGTTATTGACGAATACAAAAAATAAAATCAAACGCATTTTGTAATGAGTTAATTATCTTATTAACGATTGAATTGAAATTTACGAACCGATATCTCAAAAAATGTCAATATTTACAATAAATGATAAGAATATTTCATAACATAACTTCAATGAATGTTTATAACAATGAGAAAAGTCAATGAAAGTGATGAATTTGTCATTACATGTTGAGAAATGGCAGAAAATGTTGAATTTAACTTTTCCAATTTTATTTTAGAGAGTTTTCACATGTGTGCAACAGTGGACGATGTTTATTGGGTTTGTTGGTTATGTTGGACATCTGTAAAGCTCCGAATTTCCGGATGTAGAACAATTTTCGGAACTTACTGAAATATTTTGTCACTGTCTTTCTTCACTTTTTCATATGTTTCTCTATACCTTCTCAATTGTCCCATTCATTTCCTCATTTTTGAGGTTAAGTGAATGTGCATTTGAGGGCCAAACTTCTACGGATTGGTATGACAAACCCCCCCGGATGTAGATAATAAAAGGCGACAAACCCAGATTAAGATATTAGTGGACCTTTAAGTAAAAACCAGGTAACAATCATAAAATTCATGATTGAATAGATGATGAATGGAAAATTTTCGCTTTGGGCTATAAATCACAATTGGAATTTATGGTAATTAAATTTTTAGATAGCGCAAGAACAATTCGGTCGGTTATCCCTATCGTAAACCAAAATATTCCTCACAAAATGTGAACAAAAGATTATCATACTCGAGAAATAAACAAACAACGGTGACTTGAAGTTGCTCACTTGTCTGAATCACGACACAGTTGAACTGCCCCATTGGCGATAACGATTTCAACCTTCCATTACGTCATAGATCGATAATAAAAAATTCCTCTTAATCTGGAAACTCATCTTTATCGCACGAACTAAAATCATCTACCTAGAATATCTCTAGATAGGGAAAAAAATTGTAGAAGAACTAAAACCGTTAGAGTTCTCATGAATCGCTCAAACTGTCGCTTCAGAAAATGGAAAAGGGAAAATTCGGAAGATTCTGTCCCACCAATCATCAAAATCCTTCACCAACGTGATGTTGATACGTCGGAATAACAGAAACTACCCACAATCGTATTCATCCTAACCAAATGTAACGATAAAACAAAGAAAATGATTTTTTCGTCACGAAACTTCCGAATATTCCGAATAAAACAAAAAAGAAATCTATATATATATAGGTGTTGGTTTACTTGTGGTCGCGTGCCGCCTATTAACGTAAATCACGTGCCGTGGTTTGTGCTGTGTGGCGCCCAAAGTAGACACGATGATGAAGAAGCAAAAGAAGAAAATGAAACAGCAGAAGATTCACTTCATAACGTGCGCGCAATGTTCTCTCACATCCGTTTTTTCCTGTGCACACCAAGCAGTTTATTATTAGACATATAATACACCAAGAATAACAAGTCTCAACGTGTTAAGAATACACCGGAAATGGTGGAAAAGACAAAAATCATCGAAAAACAAATGAAATACTCACTAACGTCTCTTCATCACATTCTAACAACAACTCTAATTATAAAATTAATTTTCTGTTTACATTCCTTCATCATTGACACGTTCAAAATAAATTACATAGGCAAGTACACGTGCACTCATAACAATATACGAAATATTTGAGATATTTATTATCGAATAACGCACAGGCTCTTATCAAGATTTGTCGTATACTACAAAACCTGATAGATAAGCCAAATGTATTTAATAGAATCAAATCTATATCATACAACAGAATATAATTCAACACAAATAAAAATAAAACAAGAAATTTCCAAGTGCACTTGAAATATAATCATGAAAACAGTCAGCATTGAGAAAGTCTTTTAAAAATTTGTATTTATTTTTTTTTTTTTTTTTCCCCACTTCCATCTGTCTTTTCTCTCAATTTCTTCATCCTCCACAGCTTCAACTATCCACACACACACACACACGTACGTATAAATACACGACGTCTCAAATACAAAAATTCCGAGATGAAAGGCGTCACTGTTGAGCGATACTTCCCCTGTTATTTATTATACACAAATACGAACTCACATTTTTTTTTATTATCGCTCTGAGAAATTGAAGATTTTAATCAAATGAACAAAAGCGTCTATTGATGGATCAATAAATATTAAACATCAACCAATGTGATAATAATTGACAGAGCGAAAACAACTTCGAACAGGTTAGGAGATTTCCATTTGTTTTTGTTCGCACGTTAACATGGGTAATAAAAGTGAACAAACATCCCTTTGAAAAATCGGATTATGAACTTGGGAAATTTCTCTACAACAATATTTTCATATTGACAATATTTGTCTGGGTGTACATGTTTATAACACACAAAATGTACGCACATGTGAGGTTAGAATGGGCAAAATCGTTGCCAGATTTAATGCGCACGAAATTTTTCCCCTGTGCATGTGGTCACTGGAAATTCCCCAGAACTATTGGTATATATATATATATATTTGTGTGTGTGTTTGTGTGTCTGCAAAACATATGTGCCAATAAGGGTGTCCTGCAGATGTTCTGGAAATTCCCCGAGTCCTAAATAATTTTCCATCGTCATAACCAATAAAAAATCGTAAAAATTTATTTCACAATTGAAATGATTTTTCACATGTCATCATCACACAAATGATTAATTAATAACAATTTAATTAGCCTATGACTCATAATGATGATAATGAGACCAATTAATTGTGTACAAAACCAACCTAAAAAATTTCGAGTTTAATTTGAGTGAAAACTCATTGCCAATACCAGAGACACATTTAATTATTCAATATTCATCCCCATTCAATATCCCATTGTCAAAAACAATTTAAAACCCCACTCACACCCCAATTAATTAACAAAACAAAATAATAAAAATCCTGAAACATAACCTAAAAATCAATGACAAACATTCAAATTTCTTCATTAAAATTCACAAATAATGTCATAGATATCCATTATATACCCTCACATATATACAAAAGACATATATATGAACATATCAACCAAGGGGAGTAATAAGTTCAATTGCGTCAGCTGTCGGGGTAGTTGGAGTGGACGCAGATCGCGTTGTAGCTTCAGTACTCTCTATCCAACTATCCCACATTGCATTTACTCCCTTCTCATCCCTCCACACCTCCTCACTAATTCACTCTCTCACTTTGTACTCTTGTGTATGTGGTGGACAAGCTGTCCAGAGGATACGCTCAACGCCAGATGGCCTCATCGACGCCAATCAGCTAATCCTACCCCGTGTTATTTCACTTCTGCGCTTGACATCCAACACCAACACACACACTAGCACATATCTGATATGATTCCATTTCACTCATCCCTGTAACAACCCCATTTGCACCATTGCACTCATTAAAAATGTTTGATGATGAAAATTTCGATACAAATTGGAAAAATGAGGTTATGAAATTTATTTTTTTTTGTCTTCGGCTTGGTGGCGCAATGGGGGGTTGAATTGTTTGTTGTAATGTTGATATATCGACTGAACCCGCAGTATTGTAAGCAAATGGGTTGGTGTGTGTTTGTGTGTATAAATTCTATATTCCATGTAGCACGACGTAACTCACCCCATCACACCCTCTCTGCTCGTGACGTGTCTGATAACGCAATGGTGCCATTAGTTTGGTGCCTGCGTTATTTCCCCTTGCCGATTCCTGCGTGTCCTGTGACACGTGCTGTTTCAATTACAGCACCATAAGGGCGGAGATGCGACAACCAGGAGAAAGGGAGGTGGAGAGAATGGTCCGAGAGTGCCAATAATTTTTAACTTCACTTTTCCATCGTGTTTGCAATGAAATTGTCATATTGGTGTCTTTGCATATCTGAAAAAATGATAAAATTGATGATAAATCGATGCGAAAAAAGTTAAAGGCAAACTGTTAAAGAGGTTAGGAACACAGAAAACTTTTTTGTTTTGTACAGAATTGTTTGAGAATGACTAAAAAGTAATAATAAATGACAAAATATTTATAACGATCATGAATGGAGATATTTTACATGAAAATATCGTCAAACCGTGATAAAATGTTTGACTTTACAACACAAAACGTTCGCCATTGTCGACAAATGTTTGTCGGCCATTTTGCACATTCGTGTGGGATGAAAACGTGAGCAAATTTGTCGACTCTTTACAGACATTGCAACTGTATTCACAATCACATACATAAACATATAAACATAGTAATAAAGTGAAAGTGAGATAGAGAGAGAATGGAAAAGAGGAAGGAAGAGAGTGAAGTGGAAGAGTGAGAGTTTAGAGAACGACTGAGGTTCGCGAGTTCACGCCTGTTCGACGCATCGTACACAGAATTGAACCGACGATTTATATACCTTTGTATACATCTACAAAATATATATTTGTGTGTGCCTGTGTGTGGACACGATGGTCCCGCATTGTCAACAGAGTATACGCGCGACAGGATTCTATTGTTTACCCGATGAATCCGCGCGACTGACAAATTACTTTGAAACGCGATTCTCGCACGTCTGCGAATATTTACGACAATCCCCAACCGTATGTTTACCATCACTGCCATAAATGCCACTGTAAATGAATTTTTTCATCCATAAAACAACGTTAATGAAGCGATAAATGAAAATTTTGAGGTTATGTAATTGGATAAAGATGAAATTGTGACAAAAAACACGGACAATGATGTAAATTCCGACATTGAAACCACTTAAACGACTAAAAAACAAATAAAAATTCAATGTCTGTGTGTTTTTGGTTGTTTTTCTCACGATATTGATAAACACTGAGTGACTGTAGTGCCAAGTGTTACAGTTGGAGCAGACATTTATGAAAGAACAAGCGTGAAATATTGTTACATAGACATTGAAAACTTTTCCACGAATGGTTTGAAAGTGGCGACGTTGCTTTAGGCCCCCACATGGCGCCAATGGTGTATGTAAGTTTATATATGACTAATAAAAAAAGAAAAGGAACAGAGTGAGATAGAAGTTGGTATCAACAGCAGCAGAAGTTTCAATGTCTTTTGCTTATAATCGGGCCACGCCCGTAACAATTTTACTGCTCCACCCATTGGAAGTTGAAGAAAATTTCGAGAAACACGAGGAATAAGCACGAAAATTCGTGAAATATAAGACGACAAAAATGAAAACACGTGTCAACGTCTCTTCTAAAATGTCAGAAACCCATGTAAATGGTTTGTGAAAGAAGATAAAAATGAATTTTCTAAGAAGAATGAACGGAAGAAAAGTGAATACAGGTGCGTTGAGAAACCGAAAAATAATTCGGCATTGGCAATTAGCGAGACAACTGACGCAGGTTAAAAACAGCTGCTTAGTAAAAATAGAAATTCCTCTAATTTTGTAGATGGAGATTTTTTGAAAATTTTCCAGGTGAAGATGAACATTTTTATCCTCCATCATCGTTATTTACCTTTGAAATTTTTCTCCCTTCATTTTTATGACAACCAGGTGTCCGACATCCCAATTCGTGTCTGTGCATGTCTTGTTGATGACAATTGTTCACAACTGTCGATGTATCTGTGAAGGAAATCAAACAAAATTAATAAAAATTCCACAGGAAATGTCCTTAAATATTTTTCTCATGATATTCCATCAATTTCTTTTTTTATATTTCACGAAAGCATTAACCGCCTTTTTTTTTCTCCTGTTCCACATGAAATTGGCATCTACGCTCTGTGCCTTGCTTAAATATCGGTGTTGAGTTTTGCTAGAGCAGCAGACAGGAGCAAAGGACGAAAATAATTGTTTCGAAGAATATTAGTCGTCTATTAAGGTGGGATACATAACCTCAAAGCAACGTTCCACTCCCACGTGAACGAAATCTTTTTTTTTTTTTTTTTTTTCGGTGGTTGTTTAAATCTCCTCTTCATGCCTCCTCTTCTCACACACAACAACAACTGTGTGCTTTAAAACTTTTAGAGAGCAGAAAGTTCATTGCTATGTCTGATGGTGATGTTGCACAGACTTTTGAGAAGAGATGAAGAAAAAAAAAAAAAAAAAGATGGGAAACACGAAATGAAACAAGACATAAAAAAATCATGAAAATTACTAAACCCAACGAGTAATGTTAGATTTATACCGTGGGAAAAAAAGGTATACGGCATGATAAAACGTTGACTTTTATATTTTTGAGTGTAAAGTGTTGCTGAGAATGGAAAATTGAGTACTCACTTCAAATTATCGTTTATACTCCAAGTGGTAGGGTCGACATATCTCGTTTCAACTCATGCAACGAGCGATATTAACATGTTTCAACTTGTTACATTTCACTTCTCTCTTCTCTCACCTGATGAACAAATAAAAATAAAGGAAGATAAATAATCAAAAAGTGTTTGAAAAGAATTTAAATAAAAATGTCACGCTTGAGGAATTAAAGTGAAGTTTCTAACCCTAAATATTAATTACAAATGGATAACCTATAAATTTCAATGAAAAAAAAAAAAAAAAAACGTCGTGTAATCAAGAAGCCGTAGCGGAAATCCATAATTACGATATTATAACACCGTAAAATGAGATTGCATGAGGTAGAAATGAAAAAAACCGCCTGTGATTCCACAAATTTGGAAGCATTGCCAAAATCAGTTCCCACAACTTTCATCAGTTTCTTCACATTTAATCGATCAATTTCGACCTTAAACCATTGAACTTTAACTGGAAAACGGTTGAGGAATCGAAATATACCACGAAAAAAATTTATTTCATCCAATTCTATCAAAAGATCATGTGAAACTACATCAAATAAAACAACCATAACCTCACATTTTTATCAAATTCAATTCATATTGTATCCATTAAATCCTAACGACTAAATAAATAATCAGAAGAACGTTCCCTAAAAGGAAATTATTTTGGGAAATTTTCCGGTATTGGATATCACCTGTCGTGCCATCATCAGGTGTATCAGAGGTTCCCATAATGCACGTTCCAACCTGTCTCCCAACAAAACGTTAACCTTGCGCGCAACAACGATGGTCACTATGAATACCTCCTGCACCAATACAACCGTTGAAGGAACCGCCATAGACATATATATGTATACATAACAGCATACAAAAAAAAATTGCGATGCGCGTGGCTGCATAATTTTACCAAATTTATTCCAAACCAGGTTTTAGGGCTACAACTTGCTACTCGTACCATAGTTCCCATCGTTATGCTTCCATTGCTTTCACACAAATACCTTTTTTCGCATCGCTTTTGGCATTTTTCAGAAATGAATGTAAAGAAGAGAAAAAAAAAAAGTTTAACCTCTCACGTGAATTTAGTCAAGAACTCAATGCCAAAATTATCCAGTTGTAGGTTCGTGCTATATAATTGTCAGTCTAGGATTAACTCATTGTTAACTGTGGAATTCGGAAGGAAATGCTAAAATGCTGAGAACATTTCATGCTACACCGTGAGAATAAAACATTTCAACACGATTATTGCAACAGTTATTTGTAAAACCAAATAAGAAAAAAGGGACATAACCTTAATAACGAATTCCAACATTTTCAAGTGATTTTAATCCATGAAATATGAAGGGAAAAAAAATTTATAGAAATTCATCTCTCGCTACAGTTTGAAAACTCACAGGTGCGTTCTTACATGCCGATTAACCTGCGTTGGAGGTGATGTTTGAAGAGACAGTTAATTCAGGTGGAGAAACTCGTAGAGTTGGGTCTAAACACAACTGCATCGATAACGGGTGTCCATCAATTCATAATATTAAAAATGTTCTTCAATGACACGATGAAAATGTTCCACGATGTGTATGATAACCTGCCGCATGTCCAGAATCTCATGTAACCTGCAAATAGACAAAACCGGTCAACAATGTCACACAAAATGGCGGATATGAAACAAAATTGTCGATTGAACACCCAGTATAAATATTTCTGCGTATGTTTTCTCATATTTCTTTCAAAGATGTCTATCTTTTTTTTTTCTGACGCGTCGAATGGAACCGAAGGACGCGACAACCCGCTGGGTCCTGGCGCCTATGTGCCGTACGGGTTTCAACTTGCATTATACATAGAAACACCTGTGTATAACATCCCAATATCTAAAGTATATCTATATATTCGATTTTATTGCCACAGGGAGACACATCAGAGATGATGTTTCGTCCTGAAGATCCACCGAGTGACTCAACAAAAGAATTAAAGTGACAAAGATCGCGCTCGAGTATTTTCTATTGGGAGAAATAGGTTAGGAAGACGTGATCACTATAAATCCGACAACAAAAGAAAAACCTTCGAATAAAACCTGATGCAGCTTAAGTATTAATAATTGAATATCCTGAAATAAATTATCCATGATAAATAACAAAATTCGTGAGAATTTTTTTTTCTTTTTTCAACAGACATTTCAAAAGTTTATAGGTTATCCCTGTGCAAATATATAAAACGCTACAGGTGTGGTTATGGCAAATACCTGGCGGTAGAATAAAAATAGTGAGACAAGTTGGGACGAGTGTGGAAGATGCGACGAGACAGGATCAGGGCCTGGAGAAGTCGTTAAAGATAACTTTGGGACTTATAGTGGAATGGGCATCGCCGCGTGCACCTGCTGTGTGCGAACATCATTCATTGCTGTTCGCATTTCTCGCTGATGCTATAACATCACCACAAACACGCGGAGCAACTTGCCATCATCTTCACCCTGTCCTACGCGTTCATTACCATACATATATCGTCCATGTATTTTTTCGGGTCTTATATACTTTGCAACGTGACTTAATGAATCTTTAGATGGTGGCGGGTTATGGTTGTGCATATTTTCTTTGCCCATTATATCCATCGATGAGCTTCGATCGCCATATAACGATAATTAATCCCCCTTGCGCGAAATTGATCGGGCCTTGGGGTACAAAAATATCTTTCACATCGTTGTGTAGACAAAAATGTGGAATCAAAAATTCCTAACCTCATTCACAACCGAGGGAAAGTTCTAACCAACATTTTTAGGTTAAGGCGTACCTGTAATTTTCAAGCGGAGAATTTTTATGTCCAACTGAATTTGTCATGGGGATTTGAGGGTGAGTGTTAAGCAACAGGTGCAACTGAGAAATTTACTGAGATAAAGAGTATCGGTTACAATAATCCAATGGTAAATGGATATACACACAAATTTTCAAGGGATTACCTTAACCTCTTCAAAATCGTATTGTTCAACTGTCTGAATGTGTAAAACGGAGAGAAATTCTCCTTTTTTTTCCACCAATACAATGCGTATCTCTATCTGTTGGTGTATTCATACAATCCAGGGGCTGATTTATGCCACTTGATCACCTGCCGAGAATTTTATTCCATGGGTATAACCTCTACACTCACATTTGGCTCTTTTGTCTTTTCAAAACTACTTTCAACTTCCTTCTTTAACCTCTGACATCATCTTGCGTTGTTAAGAACGTGGCTTTACTCAAGAATTTAACAATTCTCGAGAGAATGTCGAAGAAAATTTGTTCCTATAACCTACAAATGCCACACTAACCAACTGGCTCATGAGATATCTCGGAAAACTTTGAAACCAACCAGACCCTTTTTTTTTTTGAGATAGTGAAAAAAAGTCCTTTGGACAATTAAATCAACAATAATAAAAGTGAGGGGTTTGGAAGAGCAGAATTGTGGAAGAAACTAGACACCAAGTTCTCCATAAATCTCGAAAAAAATATAAAAAATTATGAACACAGGCGTATAATGTCGTAAGGTCATAGTGAAAAATAGGATGATGAGGGTGTATGGAGATGGTCAGAGTGAAAACGATGGAACTGGATGTCCAGGTGTTACATCGTACAGAAAGAGACGGAGCCCCATTGTCCCAATGTCACTGATACCCCTGAAAACACACCTTCTCCTTTTTTTTCTCCATGGGGGCATGATTTTGTGAAGGTGCGTGTAACCGATACCTGATGGTGAACGGCATGATGGTGAAGAGCTGCCTGCTCAATACCATTCTTGGAAATTATAGTAAAACTACCAATAGAATAGAGAAAAACCCCGCCCGCTATAAACACGTCTATACCTGCACGTCGCCAGTCCTAATTACACTGGAATATATATCTATACACTTCAAAAGTCTACGTAGTCTCTTAACAATTCACGTACCTTTTCCAGATGCCTAAAACGATCAACAATTTCACTTCCTCAATAGTTTTAAACTGATTCTAAAGGCCCCTTTCTCACCCCAACATTAACAAACTGTCTCTTCAATTATTTCTATTTGCTCATATAAAAACATTAACCTTTTGTTTTATTTCTGATTACATCAAACTAACCTCACTTTCAACAATGCGATGAAAAACACAGAAAATATGCGTGAGATCAACTTAATTCAAACTTTTGTTTTATTTCTGTTTACATCAAACTAACCTCACTTTCAACAATGCGATAAAAAACACAGAAAATATGTGTGAGATCAATTGAATTTAAACTTTTGAACAAACTGTGCTAGATGTGAGGTTAGAATTGAAGATGAAGAGCATTGAGATTGTTATAAAATACACAGGCGGGTGAATTTTACTGAGGGTGACGAAACTGAGGTCGAAGATGAAAGGCGAACCGCATGAAAGTCTAAAACGTTTGTGCTTGCAGTTTGCACGTACATTGAATATATGTTTGTGTCTTAACGTAACGCATGAACGTTTTATATACCATGTTTGCTTCCTACGCATGACGAGCGCATATGATTTGTGTCTGTGCGGAGTTTGTGAGATTAAAACCGAGAAATTGATGCGAGAAAGAAAAACAGTGCGGAGATATACAACACAACTGCCAAGCACTTTGTATGCAGAGTGACCCAGCTGGTGCAAGCAGGTCACTCTTCACATTACTTTTTTTCTTTTTTTTTCCACCACAGCTTTATATTTTTATTCATTTTTTTCTGTTGTTCAAGAGAGTGAAACGACCCGCCAGGGATATCGAGTTGCCCGCGCGTCGTTTCACCATCCTTTTACTCTTCTACTCTACTTCTTCCTCTTCTTCCTCTACTTTAACTTGACCAACTACCCAGAATGGTATCTCCTTACGAGGAAGTCTCAGTTTTAACACGCCGCACATATACGATATGATTATTTTTATCTACATTCGCAGAGTTAAAAATAACATCAACTTACTGCATCGTTACAATTCTTATCAACACATTTTTGCTTTGTTCAATTGTCTAATTGAATTTTCATCAAACATTTTATGTCATCAAACGTCTTTTCTCGTTCAATTCATCGATCATAAACACCCGCTTTATAACAAGTCGAAACCTGTACGGTGACGTCATAAAATTGTTGACTTTTTTTAGGTTAAGCATGAAAACCTTCAACTCATGGCAATTAAATTGAATAAACGATTTAAAAGTGATATTACATTACAATTATAGTAAAATATATTTATAAATGCGTCTGTGTGTGCATGTGTGTGTGTATGCGTGTGTGTGTGGCATTATAAAAATGGTAGTTTGGTGCGCATCTTCAATATATTTTTATATATAAATTTCATGTGCGGACGACGCATCTGGCAGGCGTGTACACGTGGCAACAAAAATTTACAGGCATATATCGTCTATTTACTGATGCCAGAAGCGCAGTAATATTTACATTTATACATTTGTAAACCATTCCACATGCACAACTGTAATATTTTAGTTTGCAATAATTTTCCAACGCATTGGCGAATAAAAGAAAAGAACAATTGCCAACAATACAAATGTAAATGTTGCAGAGAAAGTAAAATTTATAAATAATAAATGTAAAAGTAAAATAGAAAAATTGTAACAAAATATTTTGAACTCACATTGATGGTGAATTTTCAATTGCATCCACTTGAACACCTGCACATACTTCGCTGTGTGGTTTTGTCTCTGTCAGCTGTGTATAAATGTGATTTAGTTGAGTTGGTAGAGATAAAAAAGAGACACAGCGAAATGGAGAATGTTATATAGACGCCGCGACGCCAGCTTTGGTTGCGTCTCTTGTACACTCGTGGACTCGTTGTCGAGACGCCTCGATGTCGTTTTCTATTCTCTATAGATATACAAAACAAGGACACAAATACGTCGGGTTGACGTCGCGGCGCCCGTTCACGTCCAGCTGGCGTCTCTGTCATCTCACAAACTGTGAAATCACATTTTTCACTCGTCGCCATATGTCCAACCAAATTTTTCTATCTGCAATTGATAAATTGTCGGATAATCATCGAAAATGTTCTTCTTTTTTCTATTTTGTAGTCGATAAAAAATTCAAATAAAATTTCTGTTCAACTGACTGTTTCAATTTTATTTTGTCCGCTTGTACATCTCACACATTCCAGTATCCACTTCCTGAAAACAATACAAAATTACGAACATTAGAGACAATAAACAAACGAAATTGTCGACAGTTCGTATTCACTTACACAATTCTCCATTTTTCTTTCAATTATTGTGTAAACCAGTTGAAACTCGTCTTGAATAATCTGCAAATAAAACCCAAATGAAAATAATTAATCCACTTGCAATCACCTCTCAACACAAAATTAACATCTAACCTAAAAAAAAAATCCTCCACTCATTCTCCAAACGCACAAAATGGACGGCGACAAAGTAGAAAAATAAAAAAAATGGCGACGCAATTAGAAATAATTAACATGACCGGTGTGGAACGCGTAAATGTTTTTCGTTTTTTTTTCCGTGAGCTTTCATCGGCTCCAATGCGAGTTCAGACCTGATATACATTTACATGTGTGTGTATAAATGTGCATAAGAGTAAGAGGCGTCAACGACGTATGTGCGTCTTGCAAGAGAACAGATTCGTTGCGTGCCGACCATGCTCGACACGAAACAACGACAACGTGTGTGTGTATATATACATTAAAAGTACACCGAGCACACTTGACGACTCTATACATTTATTTACAACCACACACACACACACACACACACATGAAACATACACGAATCGAAATAGCCACACGTCTAGACTACGGACCCATGAAAAAATGCATAATGCTAAATAGAGCGCAGGAATATGTCAAATAAATACAAATGAGACCTCTGTAAATATTTTCCAACCCAACTGATTCATCATCCCCTCAAATCAATTCCATCAAACCCGTTCAATGATGCAGGTTAGAAAATTACAGAAAAAAAACAAAAAAAAACAAAATTATGATGAAAATTCTTCCTTATCGACATTTTACGTATCAAATAAATTTCCGTGGATCGATGAGATAAATCAAATTTGCAGTAAAAAATAATTTGAATTGAGAAAATGATTTTATAAACGAATAAGAAAAGTATCGACATTAAATTTGTTAACAGAAAAAATTGTTGGTAAGTTGATTTTGTAAAACTGGCAAAGATTTATAAATAAAAATGTGAGTGTGAGAGCAATCTTAATTAGAAAAAAGCACGTGGACCGGTGGAAACAGATGTTGCAGTCTTGCGAGCAATCGTACATAAATATATTCGTAAACGTGTTTGAACACGTTCGCTAGAGTCACCCGCTACTGAATTCAATTGCACGTGTATCTGTTATATCTATATATAAATTTTATATGAATATATTCTTGTTAGTTCTTGGTGGTTATAGCGGTGGCCGTGTACCGCCGACGTAGATGAGATACGCAATAGTTGTATGCGAGCGTTGGCGGGTATAAACTCGCTCGATATATAAAGTTACAGAGTCTGGCGCCGCGCCGACCCGGACATTCGATATATTTTAATCGCTGTTTCCAACCCCCGTCACACTCCCTCCTTCACACCATCACATGTTTCTCTCTAATCAATTCAATGACCCAATGAAAAAACAAAAAAATGGACAGCTCATAAAGTTTTTTGGTTAGATTTGAAATTTTTTGTTTAGTTGAAATTATCAAGATGTGTTATTGATAATTAAATGGTTTTTGTTTCATGTTGGGTTGTAAAGGGTCGCTTCTTTTGTGTTAATGCATGGCTGGAGGGTGTGGGTGTTGGTGCAATCGCCCAGGCAAAATTGGACTGAGCAGGTGATTTCCTGAAGCTGTTTGGCTTTAGTTGAATATAAATCTCCATTTTTTTGTTCCTTTTCGGTTATTTTTTCTTCACTTACATTCATTTTGTTGAGTTGTAGATGGGAAAGATGAAGAATATTCAGGTGTTACGACTTGATTGCATCTCAACACCTCTGATAGAGCCGTTTTTTTTTTTTTTTTTTTTCCCCACCTGAAACCGACAAAACGATGAACAACAATTGGGTTAGACTCATTGAAATATCATTTTTTCCATCATTTTTCAATCGCATTGTGACATTTCCCATTGAAAATGAAAAGAAAATGGCCGAAATGATTTAATTACAATTATTGCTGCGATTTATAATGCGAAAATTAAACAAAACTTTGGCTTTGTGAGAAAATCATGGCGAAATTGTCGTGTTTGTACAGCCATCTTGCAGCATAACCTCAAACTATGAACGAAAATATGAACAAACCTCATCTGATATTGAATAAAAAACAAAGACAATAATAAAAAGAAAAATCACAAAACAACTGAGAGATAATCAGCAATCAATGTAAAATTTTTTACCGTGTTTTTAATTCCATTCTCCAGCCATCTCCATGACAATTTTATCACATTTTTTTGCCTTATTAGCATATATAATGGCGTGTCTAATCTACCATCTGTCTATGTCCTAACATATGTGATGGTCGCTATATATAATCAAGCAAATCCGATTGTTTGATTTTTGTCTGACACGTGTATGAACCTGCATAAAATAAAAACGAACATGAAAATGACGCACGTAGAAACCCACCAAGACTTCTTCGATGAATTTCACATCATTTTTCTCATAAAATCAAGAAAAATTCATGAACAATTATCAAAAATGCAATAAAACACCCCAATAAATATTAAAAATCTTGTCAAACATCATTGTGATAACCTATCAACACAACAGTTGTCTCATCAACCATGAGCTTTCCATAAGGTGACCATGTGGTTCATTTATTGAGCATTATGCTGTCATTTGGCATTTTCTCTACTGAACATAGACAATATAAATGTACAAACACGTCGATACATACGGGACACAGACGGGGTAAATGCAGGCAACATGATCACACACCATCAGCAACACATGGGGCCACATGTAACTTTATTACACTACCCAAATAAAATTTAAGGGCATTCCCTAAAAGTCTGCCGTTTTATATATTTTTTTCCTCTTCCACCACATTTCCCATTCACAATCTCTTGGGATCCAACATGCAATGTTGCAATGACTCATCGTCAATCCAAGTCATTGACACTAAAATAAATCTGAAAATGAAAATTTTTCTCTTTTACATATCATCATCCCAACAAATGACTAAATTATTTAATAACTCACCCTAAATAGTGATGATAAAACACCCGCCCTGAATAAATCTCGACGAGTTTTTTTCAATTAGAACCAAAAAAAAAAGAAAAAAATTGATGAGTCAATTGTTTTCACGTGTGTTATTTTCGATGTAATTCAGTGAAGAGATCAAAAATGGAAGATGTGAAGGGGGTGAAAGGGTGGGCGTAACACATACAATCATTCAAGAATTCAATCGGTAGGCAGCAATTATTTGTGTTATCGGTGGTGGATTATTTGTCGAATGAGAGATAGTTTGAAACACACATTCAAACACCACAAAATGAATTTAACATCGTACATCTCTCAATTGCCCGTGTGTTTTGAGCGGCGCTTCCATTAACATCTCTATCAAGTGAAGATCTACGTGAAAGAGGCGGGTTCAAGTCCATCCCTCGACGCACACGTCAGGTGCAAGTCCAAACTCGCACTCATTTCATTCTTCCTTTCGTCTTCACCTTTCTTTCCTCATCAATTGCATTACACAAAACCATACGCGCCGGAACCGGAAATTCAACGAGCACACGCAAGCATCAATGCATAAATTAACATAACCCTCAATAAAACAGAAAAAATATTCAAATTAGAACCGATGCGTCTTCACCCCAATCGCAGTGACACAAAATTTGCCAAACATAACCTCACACTTTTTTTATTCGCTGCCAACTTCACAGTTCTCCCTTACACAAAATAAAAATAATTCTGACAACTGATTGATTTACCCTGATCATAAATAATTTTCAATGTCTGAACGAATGTTAAAAGACAATTTGCAGAGAATGAAAAATCGTAAAAAAATCG
>JABMBR010009831.1:28127-44571 GCA_018881525.1 Meteorus sp. PSUC_FEM 10030008
AAAAATCGTAAAAAAATCGCTGCGATAAATCTTACAGATTGCTCGATGGTTAATAATTTATATTCGAATTTGTATTCTATATTCGAAGGTATATAAAGGAAAGAAGCTAAAGGGGCCGGATGTGGGTCAGATGTCACGCGGTCAACCCGTATTAAGGGCCTGGGTAGAGCTGCCTGCTATGAAAACACCATAACGTCACTTGGCGCACGTGGACATGTATAACCTCTCTCATGAGCCATGTGTCTGTATATTTATATATTTGTGGTGAGTTTTTGATGTCTGTGTGTGGCCCTTGCAGGTGAAGTTTATCACCTGGCGCAATACGCGCCCCAGCAACTGCCTAATTAATAACAATCGCAAAAGCCCATGCTCTGTGCGCACTGCCTCCTTAAAACCACATTATTATACATATATTACATATATAATTCATTTTTTTATGCTACATATCCGGTTTGCAATGAAGTTTCAATTTTCGCTTACTTGCCTCGCATTAAAACGAGTGAAAAAAAATACTTGAGTTACTGAAATTGATAAGAAGAATTTAGGTTAGGTTCGCTTGTTGATACTGGATTGGATGAAATAAACAGAAGATATTTATCAATCACTTTGATTCTAGTTCAGACTTTGAAGAATTCGTTTATCTATCGAATCGAATCTGTCTGATGAAAATTGGTTGATAAATATCGTGGATTTTTGATACGCCAGCCTGGGAAAATATTGACAGGGATTACTTTTCCAATATGCGCGGCACCTGACG
Organism: Meteorus sp. PSUC_FEM 10030008; assembly: GCA_018881525.1. Classification (NCBI taxonomy): domain Eukaryota; kingdom Metazoa; phylum Arthropoda; class Insecta; order Hymenoptera; family Braconidae; genus Meteorus; species Meteorus sp. PSUC_FEM 10030008. The sequence goes on from JABMBR010009831.1 coordinate 28,885, forward strand.
ATAAATCACGGCAACTCCCACATTTATTTTTCAACATCCAATAAACATTTCTTCATGTAATTGGTTTATAAAAATAATAGACTGATGGTAAAATGATGCAAACGTTCGTCTAATATAAAGAGCTGAGTTGAATGACAATTTGTTATGTGACCTGATGAGAAATAATAAAGTTGCAGCACTGATGTTAGGTTATGTTTATGTATATAGATGTACACTACTGCAAGTTGAGTGTATAATCTAATGGAAATTACGCACATCGCGTCAGGGCATTTCGTGATCGCGTTTTCTCTCTCGTCATTCGGGAGCAACATTTGCCCCCAAGGCTCACGATGAACTTGTAACCATTGGAAGAGCGTGGGAAGCATAACTCCAACCTTTCCCTACTCTGTCTCTGATCTTTCTTCTTCTTCCTTTCCTTTTTTTTTTTTCCCCACTCACAACTCCATCTTCCTCCTTCAGCGATTTTCTTCTTTGGCACGAGACACGAACCACAAGCCAAAGTGGTATGTCGAAGTAATTACCAATGGATCATGTAGCCAACATAATGATTCGTTTATAACGGACTCTTATGAACACGAAAATGTTTTAAATATTTAATTCCATCATGTCGACCACCATCACTATCTCTATCGCACAATTTTATTCCATTTTGTAGTTTCAGTGAACAATGACACAGAATAACCATCAACATAACCTCAATTTGATAACATTCAACAGAATTTTCATTGCACATTCAATAATTACATGAAAATTATTCTCAGCATTATTTCCAGATAAAGTAAAGAAGAGAAAAGAATTAAAATCTCTGACGCACACGAGAAATATTTCCATGCGAAGAAGGTCATGCATAAACACAAACATACAAAGATATTCATTATTGCGTGATGTTGGCGTGTGCCCGCGGGGGCGGTCAGCAAAAGAGCCATTGCGTGTGTCCGGAAATTTTGCAGGTGAAGAGAGAAAAAGAGACAAAGCGATGTAAAGCAAAAAAGACGTATGACGATGGGGAATAGGTAAAGAGAAGTAAAAAGAAAGAAAAAATAAAGAGGAAATAAAAATAGAAATAAAAATGAAACGTGATGGAGATGCTGTGGTTCTGTGTGTATTGCCCAGGGCACATTCAGATGGCCAATAAAGGAGAGTGTTGCACGTTGGGATTTTGTGTTGGGTTGGGTTTTGCACGCCGCCACCACCACCAACAACTACTAAGATGCACCTTTAAACGTGGGCGGATCTTTGGAGCTTGCCTAGAAGCGCTTTCTCACCCGCATACCAAAGCCAACACAAAATACATCTGCATTCACGTCTTTAAATTCAACTCAATAACTTTTCATTTTTCTCTTTGTCCATCATCACTTTAAATTAATTCCCATTTTGTTTATCATCACTCACATCACATCGATGATCATCAGGTGCACAAACAAAAACTCTCGCAGTGTCATAACCTCACAATGAGATGATCTGAAACAATGAAACAGAAATTTTGTGAACTTTGGTGAATAAATTTGAGACAATTTGATAAATTGTCGTATTCTAACCTCAATCATTTGGCCATTTTATTCTCCATCCCATTTTTTTTTTTCATCCATCATCGTCATATTATTTTTATAATGCGTGTCCAGACATGTTTGATCGTGCTGCTAACACGTGTCCATAAGAATTGCACTGAAATTATACACAGGTAGCAAAATTAGACTTTTGTTCTCGTTTCACCAGTCAAACCAATCAAAATTCAGGTATATAAATCCATTTCTCAATATATATTTATCCATATTCCTAATTCTACATCAATTTCAATCTATAACAATTTAATAATCACAGTAGCAACAATTTTCCCATTGTTTTTCACTTATTTCCATCAATAATTTTGCGTTTCTCAGTCAAAGCGATGATTTAGCAATTTTCTTCTGTTGTTCTTTCTCTTCCATTTATTATCATTTTTTTTTTTTACTCAATATATACACGAACGTTAACTATCGCATTCCCGCGAAAGCACCAGCAACCAACCCTGAGGATATTCCCATGAGTTGGGGGCGGCCCAGCAAACCAATCCCGGTATTTTCAGTATAAGAACCGCGTGTAACACAACAGAGAGAAACGTAGAAGGAAATATAAATGAGGGAGAGAGAGAGAGAGAGAGAGAGCGAGAGAGAGAGAGAGAGAGAGTGAATATGTTCTTCATCACACGGTGGACCCTCAGGCCAATACACCACAAATTCTATTTTTTCTTACTTCCATTTCTATTTATTGTTCTTATTCTTTTCATATTTTCTCTCTTGTTTCACTTATTGTATCGCGATGAACGTAAAAATAATTTGTGGATCTTCAAACCGGGTCATTGCAAGAGAGAAATTTTCGATTATAATCGAATGAACAAAGACACGATTTTTTTATCGTTTCGTCTTGTTCTTTTATTGCGATGAAATGTTCGATCTTGAATAATTGAAATTATGTTGTCGGTGTTGATAATTTTATCAGGAAATGAATACGATTGTCTGACGATATGAAAAAGTTAATAGAACGTCAAGAATTCTGTGAATTTTTGTATCAGGTGAGCATCAATATCGAGAGAAGGAAAAAATTGAGGTTAGAAACGAAAAGAGACGGGGAAAATTTTTCTTTTCCGTCATCAAGTCCGTGTATGAAGATTCAAAGTGGATGAGAAACGTTCAGATCATGTTGAAGTCGAAACAACCCCAAGGATATCGAATAAAAAACATTTAAAAGTACATCTCATATGGACAGTTAAATAGCCAAGCTAACCTATAAATAAATCAATTTATGATGACAAAGTTCTTGAACATCACCACCAAGATGAACATTTACATTTAACAAGAATAACGAGAATATAAAAAATGATCAAATAAGCGTTTATTTACGTTTCATCGTCGTATACTCTCCTTATCACAGTCCAATCGGTACAGTAGAAACCCATGTAGCCGCCAAACGTGTTGAAACGTGTTCAACGTACACGAATAATAATAAACACACCACGTGCACAGAGAAAAGTACAAAAGTGGGAATATTTACTCTGGCATTTAGAGATATCGAACGTGTGAGTGGCCAGCTTTTATATACATGCACAAAGAAAAAGAAAATAGTTGAGCGTGGTCTCTGGCACGCGGATTATCATGCACGTACATGTTGACAAAAGAAGTTTAGCTTGTAAAGCTGATTAAACCTTAGTTAATCACAACCGAACAGGAGAACATACAAACACTAAAAGCCTCACATAAGACACTCTTTTGATATACAATTTCACTACTTTGTCGACCCCTGATAATTCACAGTCCGCGTGTGCGGTGTCGCGCGGCAAAATTTATCCCGCGTCGTGACTCCTCTTCAATTCATCTGTGCTCTTGATAATCACGACATAGCAACTGAATTCAGTGCTGCAGTCCGTGAATTCCTAAGATTCTACTTTCATACCTAATGGTTGGTAAAGTCTAATGTTTTCAATCTGGACGTCTCTTCTCTATCGGTAAAAGAAAAAAAAAAAATCACAAAATTATAAGATCCATCAATAAAGTCAATAAAAATTGGCGAATAACAGAAGGAGAATAGGGAAATGACGAGACACCAAGTCACAGCAGTGGGGAAGACAAAGTGAAAGAAAAAGATCAACAAAATTCCTAGTGGTGGGGCAACGGCGTTTTCTGTATATTTTGTTCATCCCACCACCATCATTTGCCATTTTTAAATTACTTCTTCTCACATTACAATCTCTTCGCTATCGTTTTACCATCACTTTATGATAAACGCACGTTAAATTAACATACACAAATACCAAGTAGATAAATTCACATTTTAATACACCACAAATGTTGAATATTTCAATTAAAATGAGAATTTTCGTACGATTTTACGCGTGAGGAATTAACGATCTGTAATAGGAAATATCATTAACATCAGATTGCGTGTAACGAGCTAAATCGTTCTCCACACACACACACACACACACCAATATTGAAGGAAACTAATTAACCGATAAGTATTTTCGTTCTTTTTCTCTCGCATTGGCAATAAATAAATAAATGTAACATTCATATCTACATCTGTATTAAAAAAAAATGTGAAATTACATCGGCCAACTAATTAAAGTGACTCAATTTACAATCACAATCGCAAAAGATCGATAAATAAAATGGAAAAATAGAAGAAAAGCGCGAGCGTGAGAAAATTCCGACATTTTTATTTGCCAATAAATAAAATAAAAAAAAAATTATTCTACAATTTCTTCAAAGACATAACCAGATGAGCGTGTGTGAAATATGAAAATGATAAAACTGTCGGTTTGGTAATTGGAGTAAAATTTATTGCAAAAGCCAATGCTTATTATATAAAATTTATATTTAAAGGATTGTGAGTGTGAAGAGTGAATTTGTGTTTGTATGTGATGAGTGTTGGTCATGTTGGACTGTCTTACTTGAATTTCTGATAGCCTGGCATGACGATGAAGCGCCGCAGCGCCACGCGTCACGGCGAGCACCACCGCAACGCCTGACACCGCGACGCGATACACATTCGCATTTAAATTTACAATAAACTCAATTGTGAGAAAATAAATTGCAATAAATAATCGACTACTTTCAACGATATTTCATATTCATATTGAGTTCACAAAGTTGGAGAGGGAAAGAGATAATTTTAATAATTTTATTAATGTTGGTTTATGTGCAATTGTGAATGTAAAAAGACGAAAAATTTGACGTTTTTATAAAAATGCGAATGAATTATCAAGGAAATAGAAAGTACGGGTGTGATTTTAGATACAAACTGGCGACATCTACCGAGGATGATGTTCGAATTACGTCGATGAAATTTATCGTGAGAGCTAGACGGAGTGCGGTCGGTAAAAGGGAAAATTTTATTGACGGTGGTTAAGTTGAGTTATGTTGGATATTTGGAGGTTCTGTTCTATCGACTTTCCTACGCCGGGCAATATGGCGGATTTGCAGTGTTGACGTTTTTAGCAATGAGATTTGTTCAGTCGTTTAATGCTATTTATAATAAATTTATGAGTAGATTTAACTATGGCGGATATTGAGGATGGTTTGACATTGTTGAGCAAACAAATCAACTTGTGCACTGGGATAAATCTTACAATTGATCATCTACGTTTAGCTCATGAAAATGAACAAAACGTAGAATTGGTAATTTGTTTAATTAATTGATACGAAATTGCTGACATAACTCACCGATATTAATTTGTGTTGTCAACAGGTTCAGAGATTTTGGTCGACTTTGAATGTTTTATCTCATTGCGCAATGAAAAAAATAAATCCAGAATTGAATTTCCAACATTACGGTGAGATTGTCGATCTGAAACACGAATAAAAACTGCATGAAATAAAAATTTGTTGTTAATTATTGATTGATTTATTTATTTTTAGGTGAAATAAAATCGACGAAATTATGTTTTGCATATTTGGGATACAACGCAATTGAATTTTATGGTTTAACAGAGAAAGTTGATAATTCAAGAGGACTTTTGATAGCACTCGGATGGTTAATTGCCGTTCACGATTGTTTCAATTCAATTGTACATGAAAAATTAATCGAAAGTTTAATGGGACGTGAATTTATCAATACAGAGAATTGTATTGTTGATAACGAACAATTAAATGAAAACATTGTTGCAATGTCAATGTCGTCACAAATCCATTCGTTGATACACAAATGCAATAAAATTAACAACAATTTGAAAGAAATTGCAGAATTAATTGCGGAAAAAATTCGTTTGATCTCAAAAATTCATCGTGCAAGCCTCAATATCAACAATTTACCACATTTAAATACTCTTGAAATTTGTTTGATCAAGAAATTATTCACAAAAGCAACAAATAAAGACGAATTGTTGCAACAATGTGAAAGAGAATTTGACGAATTGTACAAAATCGGTTTAATTCTTCAAGTAAATGCAAAATGGAAGAGAAAAGAAGAAATTTTCTTCAACTGGATGGTAAAAATTCAACAAAAAAATCAAAACATCAAATGTTCAATTGAAAAATTCGGATTTTTACAGGAAACGGCACTGGAAGACTCCAGGAATGAATCAACAAATCAATCACTGGATAAAACCAACGAATTATCAACAATTATTTGTATAATCCGTCATTTAACAAAGAAAAAAATTCACACCATCAAACTACCCGACTCTGAAATTACGCCAAATAAAATCATCAACAATTTATCAACAATCCCATGTGCTTCAAAATTCCTACGAATTAATAAACATCTCACTGACAATCACAACAACAATGAGACAAAATTATTACAACAATTGACTGCCATCAATCAACAAATAGAAAAAAAAATGGAAAAATTCAATTGCGAATTGAAATATCTTGTTAAAAAAATTCCAAATTGTTTACAGGTTTAACAAACAATAAACATTATATTTGTAAATTATCCTCCCTTTATTTTGCTAATAATGGGCAAATGGCTCTTTATTAAATAAATTATTTACACCTTTCAATATGCTCTTTCATCTTTTCGGGCTGTGTATCACTCTCAACTAACAATAATAACAACATCAGTTTCATTTCACATAAATTAATACAATATCCATCATTTGATTAATCTTAAAACTAATTTTTCACTATCCATATTGTTGTTGTTTCATTTTTCCTACTAAAAAATACAACGCGGCTTCATAATTAATTAAATCATAGGCCGCTAAAAACTATCAACTACGCACAATAATTCCATCATTTTTCACTTAAAATCCAATTGTTTATCATATTTACACAATAATAATCATTTCTTACATCTACATCCTCATCTCCATCTTCAATTTCATATCATTTCCATTCAGAAAAAAATAACCCAAATCCTCCTCTCGTCCATTTCATCCACATGAAATTAATTGACAATAAACAAGAAGAGAACTACAACATTCACATTCAGATTTTATCACAGTCTGTGTATTTACAACTTACCACCATTTAATACTATGAAAATTCATGGAAATTATTTATTTCGTATTTTTCCATAACTGCTAAATCATTCACAATTTTTCATTTTATCCATTGCAATCGTCATCGAGATCGACGTCCAGCGCATTTTCTCATTGATTTGACACAACATGTAACACCAAGACAATAATTATTAATAATAATAATGAAAGACGATATAAATATTCTAGAAAAACATTTAAATACACATCTCAACGAATATTAAATAATTAATAATATTACTGCCCGTTTTGTATTTTCAATTTCAATTTAGCACACAGAGAGATCAAAATATTTCCAATGAATACGACAGAATATCTATAGAAAAATTAATAAACATATTAATAACAAATGATATACAAATGAAAAATTAATTGACATTGTAAAGAGCAACAGAAAGATGAATCGATAAACAATAAAAATGTTTAATTACAAAAAAACCTATTAGTCTACTAGTACATTCATCATTGCAATCTTCAATAATTCAAGACAACAATTGTCCCCTTTTGTTTAATTAAATCCATCGTTCGGAATTTTTGTCATTTCTATCGTGCAAATCCTAAAAAATCCGTCAAACGATCGTTCCAATCGTGCAGCCAATGTGACGGGCCGTGTTGTCGTTGATGTTTGCACGGGTTGATGTCTTTATCAGCTGGCATGTACTCCTCACCGCGTATACAAAAATAACTTTTAATTGGACTACGACACATTGGACAACGATCAAGTTTGCCAAAACACGAGGCACAAATGCACGTGTGACGACATGGTAATAATGCGCGTGATAATGGAAAATATTGGCATACGACGCATAATTGTTCACCAGCAGAGTTCCATAGTGAACCAGCATCATCACCAGCACCGGATGCAACCAATGCACCTCGTGTACCACCGCCGTTATTGTTACATGGCTCAGCTAATGCCAATGCTGGACCCAAACCTGATGACACATCGCCTTCATCGTAATTTGTTGAATTGCCAGTTGCCAAATACAATTGCTGTAATAAAAAATAAAAATTAACACGAGTGTTTTTAACAAAATGTTTTGTTAAATTCATTTGCCTTACCTTTTAATAATTTTAATAATTTTTTTCTATTTTTTTTTCACCGTTACAAATTGACACGTTTGATGGAAATAATTTGCGATAGTTTGGAATAAAAGTGAGGTTAATATGAAATAAAATGTTGTAAAAATAAAAAAGAATTGGGAACGTATATTTGGTGGTGGTCGGGAAACTTTCAATATGATGTAATAATTGTGTGGTCCAAGGTTGCTTACCTTCAGACACGACAGTTGGCCATTGGCTTGCTTGAGATATTGTGCGAGTATTGAGGTCGGTAATGTACAAACGCTGTCTTTGATGTGGACAACATTCACCAGTGCAACCTTTTGAAATATATGTAATAAATATGTATCGTTATTTTAATACAAATTTCAATAGTTGGCGTTACAAAAATGAGAAGAAAAAAAAAAAAAAGCATGAAATACAAAAACGCCAAAATACATAACCTAACAATTTGGCAATTTTTGATAATTTGTCACAACTTTTGTATCGTTTGCATTTTGATAAGCTTGAAAAATCGTGTTTGCGATAGAAAAAAAGAGAGAAAATTATTCATACAATTGCAAAACAGGTTTTGTTGAGACAATTTTTCGTCACAAATAGAAATGGCGAGTTGAAAAATTATGAATGAATCAACATTGTAAATTATTCGTTAAGTGGAATTTCATGTTACAGTTCGAAATTTTCTTTTATTTTTCATCTTTACAATTCATCATGATCAAATTAAACAGAATAAAAATAATTCCAACTTCTCTCTGATTATTCAACGATCGAACATTCTCCTACATCAGTCTAACCTCAAAAAACAAACCAACAACCCTCGTCAAAGATTACAAACAAAAGCATAAACACAGCATTGTTACTCACAGTTTCATCAGGATGTGGATCACGATTATCCTTACGTGTTAAAAAAATGACCAAAGGATAACAAAGCCTTGGTGGAGTACCAAGTTCCAATTCTGGCGCTGGTAAAGACAATCTCAACGTTTCCTCTCCATGTGGTTGTCTACTATCAATAAAAAATACAAAATTTAGGATAAAATGTAAAAATAAAAAATTCATTTGCAAATTATTTCACGTACGTTTGTGGTGGTGTTATATATTGAGTATGTCCTTGAAGCAAAGTACCATTTAACGAAGCATCTCTCAATGCATTCCACGGTTTCCACAAAGCCAAATGAAGTTCTCTTATGCTAACACCCCAAATAGCTTGAAGTGAATATTCAACTTGACTCGACACCTCACATTCCACTTCTGAAACATGAAACAATAAAAATTCAACATCATCAATCGACCAACCCAACAAAATCCACCACAATATTTCTCTTTTATTACAAAACAAAACCATACACCAAACGAGTTCATCGTTCTCTAAAATTCATCGACCTCACGGTCAACAATCTCAACAAATAAACAACAAAAACGCTTAATAATACCAAAGAATTCTTAATAAATTTCTACAAACAAATCTCTCATCATTTTTCATTCACAATGAAAAATTTCCTCAAAGCTCATTCACTCCATCTTAGTTATAAATAATCATTTCAATACAACAAATAACTATTAATCATATTGCTTAAAATTATTCTGCAGATTATTTCATAATAAAATTATTAACAACACAGTGAAGTGTTATCTTCGAGAGCGATTGTTCCACGTCAATATTTCTACCAAACGAACGAAAGTGAAAGCTGCATAGCGCACCGGGTCCAACTTTACTTCACCTCTGTAGCTGGATCATACACATACACACCTATATAATTTAATCTACACATAAACATATAAATAACACACAACTCTTCTTCATCATCAGCTTACTCAACATCAAACAACCAAACAAATAAATTAAAAAATTATTTTCATCACATTACACATCAAAAATTCAAATTCTCAAAAATGTTTTAAATTACGAAATTCATAAGCAATTACACACACACACACACACACACACACACACACACACACACACAATGAATTTTGCTTGTAAATCACAGTCTCTTGCCATTTACTCGTTAACGATTATCAAATATCCCTGTCGCGACCTCTTCTCGCCCTTTCTCCTTACTCCCATGGTTCTATCTGGCTACCTACCTAAATTGCGTAATGACGTCGAATGTACAGGAATGAACACGTTTGTGCGCGCACGGGCGATTCTGTTAAGACACACGAGCGACAACGAATCCCGCTCACACAAAATACAATGGCGATGATTACGCCAATATTCACATACAGCGTTCGTGTTTATAAATAAAAAAAAAAAAAATTCACAATTAACATTAACAACAATTCGAACAGATAAAATTGTTCTTAAGACATTAAAATGTATCGTTTACAAATAATTAACCTGAACCTTGTGCTAAATAAAAATAGGAAAATGCAATAAAAACATTCGCAATGTTCATTTCAGTTGTTTGTATTCTACTTTTACACGATTTATCACAAATTTTTCCATCTTAACAAAAGAATGAGACGAAGAGTGTCATGAACAATTGGTGAAAATGAAATTGATAAAAAAAAAATAAAACACGAAGAGACGGTGTATGGATTTTATTGTTGGATAAATAAAAAAGACGAAGGAGAGAGATAAAAAAAAAACCGAGTGCCTCCTTTCGTCAGTTGAATTTCGACACACGTCGCACGATGAAGAGTTGTGTGCATCATGCAAGGACACACTCTTTGTGCACTCACAATAACATTTGTACATTTCGACTCTTTGTATCGACAAAAATAACAAAATCACTCCAACATTTTCACACCCCACTTCACCCTCCTCACAACAAAATTGTTCAAGCACTAAATATCCCAGAAATATTCCAATATTTGAATAAAATATGAATAATTGTGACGTTGTAGAAGAAAAAATAATTGAAGGGGAGAAGAAAATAACAAAATTATCAACTACCATAAATGTAAATGTGTAAATTAAATTGGTATTGTGCCTACGTGACTTTACCAACGTTAAATACATACAAATTCTCCCTCTCCCTCTCTCACTTACTCTGTTAGTGATCAAGGTCGTCAACTATATGGGATTGAAATCGCGCTGTGAATTATCAGAGTTGGCAGTGACGACAAAACGCGTTCGCTCGCGTAAAAGCGATATCGGTAAATTGCCACGCTAAAATGTTTTTACTTCATCGTGTCATTCCCCTCTTTGTTCTTCACTTTTGTTGATACAAACACATTCTCACACGTTTGCGAACGATAATAAAAAATCATAAAACAACCCTTTGTACACGGTAGAGAAAAATATTCGTCGTACAGTTCAATAAAATTGAAATGAACATTTTTCACTATACCGTTAATTTTTTCTTATTATTCAATTAACACGTTTAAAAAAATTCACAACTCTATGAAAATCATCTTAAACAAATGAATTGTTGTCGAAATATTGTTTTTGTTGTTTATTTATTTAATCTAATGAAAAAGAGAACATGAAAACTTGTTCGTACACGCAGAAAAATTATTAGCGATTCAACCGGTCAGTTCCCCTCCTTTTTTTGCGTGTTCAAACAGGTTAATGTTCCTCCCGCACGACTCAATACAAAACGACGCGAACAATAATTCTAAAGAGCATACACTGCATTTGTACAAAGTGAAACTCACTCATCTCTTGGCCTCTTTCTACATCTCTATGATTAGTTTAAATTATGATGATTAATGCCCCGTCATTGGGAGCATAACAATAACAACAACAACGACCGCATCATTAAATAAAATTTTTCATCACAAAACATTAAAATAAAATTGTTTGTACATTCCAACATTTCTCAACAATTTTTCATCATCATTCACACCATAAACTACAAAAATTATCATCAAACATAACCAATAAATACCGCATCGATTAAATTATCAAAATAAAATAAAAATTCATATTTGCATGACTCAACATCGCATCAAATGAAAATAGAAAAGAGAATGAGAGAATAAAAAAGCGACAAAAACGTGATTTATCAACCGGTCTTTGAGAAAGAAAATTGTGGCGGATGTTGTCAAGTGGTTTTATAGGTTAACCAACCCATGGGCAATAATAAATTCAAAATAAAACGAAATGAAATTAAAAATAGATCTTTCACTAATATTCATACAAGAATTTAATTAATGCCACGTGTTTCATAAAATCTACAAGGTCATGTAATTCTCTGCGATCGTATTTCTACATTAATATTGCATACATACACACATAAACATATTAAATCTATATAACATTGTACAATTCTGGATAAACAGGTTCCAACACGCACTCCAATTGACAAAACACACAATGATGCCAAGTTTGAACATAAATATATAAATTAAATATTTTTTAAACATCATTTAATGAGTAAAATCATGAAACTCAACCTCAAAATCATAAGTTCAACTTTGTTCCTTATAATTTAGACAGGAAAAATTATCAACTGAATTATCTACAACAATTTCGATATTAACAGCATGGAAATTGCTGAACAATTCAGTAGCATTTGAAAAATGTTGTTGAATTAATTGAATAAGAATAAAAATGTCAATCTGTCATCAAAGTTATCACAATGATTTATTTCATTGTTTATCAATCTCTTATTTCACATTTATTAAATGCCATTGATATGTTCAATGAAATAATTGATTGACAATCAACAAGAAAACAAAATAATTTCTCTGCATTTACGCACGTTCAATCCTTCATATTCTAATGTGCATTAATTACTCATCTCACTATTATTTATCATCGAATTAGCATTTGATATTCTCGCGATTGTCAATTACAACAACACGAGCATAAATAAAAATCATCACGCGATGAATCACGTTTTTTAGACATCAATTTATCATCAATAACATCACATTGAACGGAAACACATGAAGATCTAAATGGCTGCAGGCAGGAACGAACACGTCCACTTTAATCGAATCAATTTTTTTTTCTTTTCGTCTACAATAATAAATTTCGTACACATCTGACAGGACAATGATGACAATGAACATCTAAAATTATTTATAAACCGATAAAGAACACGAGAGGAAAAATATCAAATTGAAAAAAAAAAAAAGACCACACGGTGTAAATTCAATTTTGCTATGTGAATTCTATCGATTTTTCATTGTCAATTGTCAATCGTATGCACAAACGTTTGATTATAAAATTGTTTATAAGATGAAGTAGAAACAAAATGATGAAGAGCTGGATGTAAAAGAGAAGAAACCAACAAAGAGAAACAACAAATTGTATAATTTGTATTCAGCATGGTGTAAAAGACGGCGACTCTTTTGTAATTACGAAACATTAATACACGAAACCTTGACCACTTATACCACACGGAACAGGTCAATGATTTTTTTTTTCCACTGCCATGAAGTATTCAACTTCATGTGCAACTTCTAACCTCAAAATCTTCCTTTCTTTCACAATTAACCAACAACAACCACTCAAACATCGCCATTAAAACAACAAATAATTAATAAAACTCACCCGCGTATGTACTCCGTGAACTTTCGTGTAATTTGAAGGTAAATGGAATGTGAACCTTCATCATTTTCATTTGTGGTATTCGAGGTGAATGCGTCATAACACCACCATTACCACCAAACATGAGGTCATCACCGTGCACTCGTAGGACCATCATGTTCCTTAAAAAGTAAACGAACAAAAATAATTCGTCATCTCTCACACATTTAAAAATAATTCAATAACCAACAAATGACAAATTCCAAATTACGAAATCCACAACCAAACATTTGTCTATCAATAAACAAGAAAAAAGATTTAGCAAGAGCTCAAGAACTGAACCAAAAGTCATTTTGTTGATTTTACAAACTCTCAAACAATACAAAAGGAAATTCCGCCCGTTAACAAAACAAACAATGGAAAAACCCATTACACAATTTAACACAAAGAGGAAAAAAAAATAAAAAAAATTTCATCATCTTCCTCTCAAGCTCTTACAAAATTTAAACTGCAAGACTTTCGATCACTTCATAATCTCAAATAAAAAATTCTCCAACAATCAATCATAACAACAAACAATTAATATTATTCATCAATAAATTTAATTCCTCACCTCATTATAAACAAAACAACGCCACAAAAGCATATCAATACAGCGAGGACGGAGAAAATGTTTGATAGCTCAGCGACGGATACCAACATCGCCGTCATTGTTTCACTACGTCGCGGCGTCGATTCACACACTACACAACACACACAAAAGTACCATGTATATACGCAAATAAATAAATAAATAAATATATATACAATACTCAGTGCATGTACGTACACGTCTGGCAGAGTTATCGTAACGTGTCGCAACACGCTCTTCAGGGTGCGTCTTTCGCACAATCCAAACGTTTTTTTTATTATTTTCGATCAATTCCAATTTTCCTCAACAACATCAAACAACACATTTCAATTCATCCACCCGATCTCCCACCCCCCCCCACAATCTAAAACAACAAAAAACCAACACGATAAATGACACAAAAATACCAAAATCAAATTAAACAACCAACAATTTTTCTTTCTAGATATTTTTTAATTTCTACTGTTATTGTCTTTATCGTATTTTGATTAGACAGATGGAGCTGACAACGCGACAAAAAGAAAAATATAAATCGCTTATCGTACAAAAAAAAAGAAAATAATGACGAAGAATTGTCTGAGATATGATAAGAGGATATCTAACACGACGTGAAAGTGCTCATCAAATCCGAGTTAATTCACATCTTTAAAAAATAACTTCAATAACAATTATATGAAATTCTCGTGTTTTTTTTTTCAATTTTCTGTCTATATTTAAGGTTATAATTTTGTACAGATAGTCAACTACCTCTTTAAACATAAATACACACATGTACTCACACACACACACACACACACACACACACACACACAACAAACCACTTTCCGCTCTCTTTAATGACCCCTTCAATGTCGTGAGATGAAAACCTATCACTCTCTTGTCACCCAATTCATCCCCCTCAAAAGCCTCTCATCCTATTTGACAATTGTCAACATCTCGACAAATCACCTAAAAACAATTGTCAACTAAATCCCACTTTGCTTAATCCAATGAAGAAACAAAAATTCTCATCAATTATTTCAATAATTATAACAAATTGTCTCCCTATCTTCTTTTTTTTCTCATCAAATTCCCGACACGACTTGACACGCACAAACACGTTTGAACTTGCAACTAACGGGTCGATTCTCGATTAAATGTCAATATTTTCATCATTATTTTTTTATCACGTTCATTGTTCTTCTCGGTAGTGACGAGCAAAAGAACAAAAACATAAAAACAGAAAAAAAGTTGAACAGTGATGTAAAAAGAAAAAAAAAATATTACAACATTCCGTTATAATGGCACAAGTATGCGCCGGTGCAAGTCGCTTTATTTATTCATTTAATAGTATCAATTTTTCAGTTATATTATTCATTAATTTTGCAATTTTATTTATTAATCCACACTTATTCCAACCTCAATTGCACTCACACATAATCCACGTTCAATCACCTCTAACAAAACGATGAATTAATATCAATCATCATTTGTCTTTTATTATTTTCCTTCGTAATTTCGTTCTTCTTTCACACTTGGGTTCTCTACACGGCCTCGATACGCGACTATTCGCGACGTGGATACAACTGCACACATATATATTTATATTTATGCTCAATATGTATATATATA